>JAOEHX010074479.1:0-50918 GCA_025448015.1 Bolborhynchus lineola | reverse complement strand
GCAGAGCATGAGGCTCAGAAAGTCCTTGGTCAGACCAAACATTACTGAGCAGCAACTGAAAACATCGGTGTTATCAGCGCTGTTCCCGGGCTGAAAGTCAAAACCACAGCGCTGCACCAGCTGCTAAGAAGGAGAAAAATCACTGCTACTGCTGAGCCCAGGACAACTGGCCAAAGAGGGGTGTCTTACCTCTAGTTCTTGCTTTGTAACTTGCACAGTTAGCTCAGAATAAAAACATATGCCAGTTTTATTAGCTTGACATCCTTTGCACTTGGCTTATGGTTGACCATCTTTGATTGAGTTGCAGTAAAATTAACTTGTATTTGCTACATGTTTACTCTAGGAAAAGTTTTTGAAGAGTGAAACCAGGGCTTTGGATGACTGCAGGCAGTAGACACTGCTGAACAGCACTGCCTGAACTGAGATACTACATTAAATATTTTCTTACTTATTATATTGCCAGTTCAGGGATGGAAATCATGTATCACTTGGCTGGAGTTATTTGGTAATAAACATAATAAAGCCATGAAGTAGTTCTGAATTCATAACATGGACCTGCATTAATTTTGTTATTCATCAGTGTAAGAAGGAGTATTGAAATCACTGGCACTGTCTGTACTTGTAAATACGAGTTTTGTTGGTAAAGGGAAGTATACGTATGTTGGGAAATTAATCATTTCCATGCAGAGAAACTGTATTTTGATTTAAAATGTGAGAGTTTATAATCCACCGTCCTTTTTGGCTGTTCTTAAGTGCAGAGCTTATTGTTAGCCATTGAATTATTTTATCTTTAAAACTGTCATTGGAATCTAGTATTTTCTCAGGATTCAAAGAGATGCCATTAGTTAAACTTCCTGGTTAGTATTTCTGAGAAAGACAGATAAACAAAGTATATTAAAATCTTAAGGAGCTGGTGTAGAAGAGAAGCCTGTGATCTTTCATCAGTGTTATTCCGAGTCTTTTCAAAATACTTCCTTTTGGGAATCACTCTGGAGTTTTCTATTTCAGAACTGAAATACGAAAACTGTGCCTATTCGAAACATTTGATAGCCTATGCTGACCTCGTATCTAGAGCCTGCATACTACATAAGCTCAGTGAACCTCAGTATACTTGATAGAAACCTAATTTTTTAGTGCTTTTTTTCAAGTATCAACAGGTATGCAATCAAAATTACTAATGTATAATTTAGACCAGTTAGCATATTATATGTATAAAATAATGAATGGACCATCCTCATTCATGCTGTGAATGATACACATTTCTCTGGTGCTCATCCTGTCTCTACTTCAAAAATTTCATTCTAGGAAATTAGTTTTAATTATACAATAAGTCTTAAGAAAGCAATCATGTTTCTAGTATCCTAGCTTCTGCTTTCTCTTACCTCTTTCCTCTCTCTTAAATAAATAAACAATAAAAGACAATACAGCTTACACAGAATATATATATAGTATATAATATATAATAATATAGTATATAATATATATAATATAGTGTTTGTTTGAAACTTGCTAGTTCATTTCTCTGCTTATTTATTCCATCTATGAATTTTATTTCTCAAAATTTAAATAACATCCTGCTGATCAACTTTGCTGATGTGTTTGGCTTTCTTGTTGCACTATTACTCCTACTGATTTTTATTTCAAATCATCATCCAAACTGTTTAACAAGGGTGAATCTTGTTCTATGCTAGTAGCTAAATGGTCTTCTTCAGGTAAAATATCATAGGTCCTGCAAATTCTAAAGGTAAAACTCAAACCAAAGACTGTCCAAAGAACTTCCAGAGGAAACATCTCTAACCAGAGAACAGCAGGGTCTTTTTTCCCTCCATCACACATTCACCAATTTCATGGTAGCATCCAGTTGCGTGTCAGCTGCATTGATAGTTCTCAACAAATAGTTGAGGTTTCTCCGGATAGATACACTTAAGTTTTCCATGTGAGCCATGTGAATGTGTAATTTGGTGTTTGCCAGACCGATTTGTCTTCTAGGTCAGTATGCGGGGTGGTAAATGGACCAGGGGACAGAGGCCTCAGCCCTGTATTACAGACACCTGGGGAGTGTAGAATCCTTGTGGGACAGGGCCTCCTAAGTACTTTCATTTCACAAATATTATGGCCCTGTGTTTCGCAGGTAGCCACAGACCTCCATCTATTCTGGGAATTACTGCTTTAAAGGCAAATTGCTGCCATATTATTTGTTGTTTGCATTTGTAGAACAAGTTCTAGTAGCAATGCCTTTTCAGGCTCATTGAGGCATCCGTAGTTCCATGACTGTTCTTTGTCTCATGAAAAGCTTTGCCTTTCTCCTGAGTTTGCTCAGTAAGTGTTTATTTTTTTATTCTACTGCTGTGTGTTTCTTTTGCTTTCTCAGTAAGGAAATGGGATTTTCCTACCAACTTCAGGAACATATTTTACATGAAAGTAAGGATGTGATTGCTTTAACCTGTGCTATGGATTCTTCCTGCTTTATGAAACATTTTTCTGTCTTGCCTGAAAATAACACAGAAATGTCCCCAAAAATGTAATAACCAAGCAAAGTATCATGAAGTTCCATGATTTTTTCAGTAACCCAGAATCAGTACAATTTATTCATACTTCTGTATCCTGATAGAGTAATACCATCCTTTAGGCTTTCCAGAGCAGGGAGAAAGGAGCAATCTTCTAATTCTTAATGTACACCTCTTGCAGCACAACAGTTAGATAAGATGATGAGGGATTTCTTTGCAAAACTTCCTGATTCTATTTTTTCACGTTTAATAACTCTCTTCATTTTCCTTTCAGCTTTCTTCACTTTGCTGCATCATGCAGCAATATTAGTTTGACTTAATTTGGGCAGATACAAGCTGGGTACTGCTGTCAGTGAACCCCGAAAAATCCTCATTTTCTAAAATGATGTTGCAAATGTGGCAGTTTTGGCTATCTTACTCTCTAAGCACCTAGATGAGCTTTGCTTTCTATCACAAATCAAATGTGTTTTTCCTGTCTGACCAGCTTAGTCTTCTTACGCTTGCTCATGTATTTTCCCAGCCTTGTTTCTCTCTTTGTCTTATGTTTGACTGTCAGTGCTTGGAGGGTGGCTTGTTATCATGAGACTTTATTTTACAGAATCATAGAATAGTATGAATCATAGAATTTTGTATTTTCCAGTTGCATTTGTTGTAGTGATTTTTAAATAATCATTCTTCAAGGAAAGTATTTGCCCACTCTGTAAATGTGTTAAAAGCTTTCAACTTGAGACAAGCTTTCCCAGAGCTATGGGTTTGTGAACTTGTATAATAATAGCTGTTTTTCCTTGATAGATTCCTTATTTGGCCAGTCCTGTAGCTCATAAGAGACCTATTAGCCAGTGTGGTCTTGCTACAAGTAAGTCCTCAAAGCTTGGTTGATAAAAAGGAGAAGTACGTGTTTTGTTGGGATTCCAACAAACTCATGTGTCATAATCTGTCATAAATACTGGTGACTGCCTAAGCAGATTCTTTTCATATTTCTCCAAAGAAAAACATTTACATATAGCTTTCTTTTTTTGAGAAAATTGGTCAGATAACTCAAGGCCCTTTCAAAGGGAACTTTCTCTTTGTCACCACTTCCCTTGGCAAATGAATCAGGAATGTCACTTACTGCCTCCAGCTGATGGGACCGTAAGAATGTAACTTTCCATTTTTGGATTTCAATATTCATTGCATGCAACAGCTTTCTAAAAGCACTTTTTCATTTCTGCTTTTACAGAGTGAATCAGAGAAGTAAAATACAGTTTGTTGTGCTTTTATTCTATTTACTGTTTTCTTTGTAAACATTTTAGTTGTAATCTATTCTATGTGAGGGATTGCTGCTTAATGTTGTCATAGTATTTTGATAATTTGTTCCTGCTTTAGTTGTGAACAGCTTGACTCCTGTTTTGTCTGAATATGGACTCATTGGAGATGCATATCATCTATTTCTTGGCCCTTTTGTCTTTCAAAGGCAATGGCAGATCAGTCATTGCAGAAAACTAGCAAATAGCTTTACTACAAGAAGTGCAAGGAATTAGTCAATATTTTCACCTTTTGACCTTTGGAGACTGTGAGCATGTATATTCTTCAGTATGGCATCATCCATCTAGTAATCCAAAGCTTCTTAATACTGAATTGAGAGAAAAGGATTTCTCTTTTCATTACTTTCTGCTTGTTTTAGCTTTATCACAATACCAGTTGTACTACTGTGAGGAGACAAACCAACCCACATGGAGAGATGAGGTGCTAATTTCCCATGCCAAAAGGATAAAAGCCACAGGGATCTGTAATTCCTATACATCTCCTGAAAACTGAGTGTTATGAAGGTGGTGAGAAAGGCAAGTTTTTAGGGGGAGAGGTACAGCTGCAGTGTAACTTCACAATTAGGAGGTCTGATTTGCTGCCCCACCTACAGCTAGGGGCTACCCAAGCAGGATATTGCTGGCACCTGGCTATACTTGAAGGATAGGAATGAAGGAGCAAAGGTGGCTGTAGTTGTGAGTTAAGTTCAGAGAGAAGCATTTTGATGTAGCGTGGTGTGGATTTAGAACATAATCTTAAAAGAAGACAGGCTGAACTTCCAGTTTTGAAGAAGAATTTCTTCAGTCTAGGTGAGTTTAACAAGCATTTTAAGTACACTTGTGTTTGTTGATATTTTTCTTGTAGGTAGGGATCTGCGCTTCAACTTGTTAAAGTAGTGCTGTTTTTTCTCTCTTTTTCTGTGTTGTTTTTTTTTCCTCAAGATGCTTATATGAATTTTAATGTTAGTTTAGCTGCATGACCCATTTGTGAGTCATTTGGATGTTTTGCTGTGAAAGTCTAGCTGAAGGTCAGCTCACTTCAGAATTTATGTGTCGCTGGTTTTATGTCATGTGAAGATATATTAGCACCTATTATAAATCCTTCTTGTCTTACTGTTGTTTTTATGCAGGTTGTATTGGTGCCTATATGCTCTTCTTCAGTAGATAACAGAGTCTGGAACCATCCTGAATAAATTCCTAATAAGGTCCTTGCTTCAGAGAGTTTATAATCTAGTTCTGCCATAATGCTATTGCCCTGCCTTCACAAACCTATTTTTTTTCCTAGTTTCTTTATATGACCAGGAGATAACCTTTTTTTATGTCCAGTGCTGAATTCCTGGAGCACTTGCTTTGGTTAGTAGACTATGTGAAGTTCAGGTAGGAGTAGGTGGTTTATCTAATGTGACTGCGAGCAGATAACACCTCTGTTTCTGAAATTCCTGCCATCATGTTAGTAGCTGTCTTTAATTGGTGCCTTCCTGACAATTTTGTCTGTGTAACTTGCTTTTCCTAGCTAGATTTTTCTCTTAACCATTGTCACAAGGCTTTTAGCTGCATTAAAAACTTCAGCAAAATCATTCTAGCTCTCATGCTATTGACATTGGTTCTGCTCTTTTTGGCAGATATAGCTATGTTCAGTTCCAGCAGCTCTATACTCCACCTTACCCTATCTTTTGATTTTGTAAGTGAAATAAGTTTTATTGTTGCTGTTCAAGCCATATTGCACTAACTAGTACTTTGTGCTTGTTGGAAGTGTATAGGTGCAACTTACCATCTCCTATTTTTTTCTGCTTAGCAGCACTGGTAGACTTTATATACGAACAAAGAAGCTTTGTAAAATCACTTAGGTACACTTCTATCACCCCTCACAAAACTTCCTCCAGATACCCACTTCTGTATTGTGCATGAGTACCTTGTAGCAGTCTGTTATCAGAGTATTCTCTTCAGAGGGTTACCTGAGATAAGGTGCTTGGGGTTTTTGAAGGGAAGGGGTAGAACTATTGAGTTTGTGTGTGTGTGTAATACTTGAAATGGAGGCTGGTTTTGGAGCGCTCATAGGTGTTGGATCCTCGTTAAGTCTTATCTGAAACATCTGTTCAGAGCAGGAAAGGTTCATAGCACTGAGAATTTCTCTTGAAGTTATGCTAATGATGTGCAGACAAGAGAGCAGCTGTAGGATGGTCTTTCTTTTAGTGCATTAAAATAGCTGTGCCAGAAGTTTTCATGGATGTGTGGCTCTATTCTGTTAATATGAAAATGCAACCTGCAAGTGTTCATTAATGTAAGCGGACCTCACAGGAGGTGATGTAGCCTAACAGGTAAGGTAGAAGATCCGGTGTCTGCCTTCTCCAGTCTTTGCTGTTATTGTAAGGGTTCTCTGTATATCTGTTCTTTCATCTACAACCCAAGGTTGAGGTGTTCACTGGGGAAAGATGGCATGCTACATTCGCATACCAGGAGGAATGCAAAGTTTAATCTTTCATACCAAAGTGAAAAGTTTCGTTGTTTAAATTACTTATTTATGGAGCAAAGCATTCATGAAATTGGCCTCATTAGAGCGGTTCTTTTAGGTTCTTCTGTTTTCTGAAGATTTTCTGAACTTAAGGGTGTTTGCAGAATTTGAAGACGTCATTTGTTTTTAAATTCCCCCAACGGGCTGTCTTCCCACCAGTCCTACAAAGTCCAGACTGGGAAACTGGAAAACCAGTCCTGTTTTGTGAACAGTTTCAACAAGCTGATTCTTTGTGCAAAAGTAATGAATTCCAAAAAAGCAGTGGTAACTGTGACATATTTTCCATCCTCGCAAAGACCTTTGAGATTTACTGATTAAAATGATGGTATTGTTATTTTTCCTGGTGACAACTGAAAAATAATGCAGGGGAATACATGTAGAAATTACTAATGTATTGCTATAACACTTGGATACCACAAGGGAATAAGTAATAGGTGGGTACTTGACAGAAAGTGATGCAAGTCATCTAAATTTCCTTCTAGTCTTGAGCTCTGTCAGTTGAATTGTTTAAAAAGTAGAATTTATGACCTGTGGGGAACTTGAGTAGTTGAGCTACAAAGCAGACTTAAGTCCTGGAAGGTATGAAAAGGCAAAGCAGTGAGTATACTCACATAATGAAAAGTTTCCTGAAATATGCAGCTAAGAACTTGGAGCAAAACTCTGCATTATAATCATTTAAATTATTTAAATGATTCTGCCTATTAACATAATTTTCTGTATTGGAAATGGCATATTTCCAAATTAAAATTATTCTTCATGTTCTTTGGACTTTTTTTTGTCGCAGTCAAACCTAAATAAGCACGCTTGAATGAAGTTTTCTTGTTGTTCAGTTTCTATGCTCATTTTAACTAGTACAGAAGCAGTAGTTCCTTCTAGCAAGGTCTTGATAATTACATGATATGTTTCTTTGTAAAGCTTTAAAACATTAAAAAAGCCACAACCTTCTGTTTATAGAATTGCACTGTGAGGTGGCGTCAGTTACCTCTGCTTGTATCTAAGCTGCTCGTGCAGTTCAAATAGGGATCTTGGGTTCTTTGAAGTCCTACTTTGCTTTTACGTTTCTATGGATGGCTTGTAAAGTAGGTACACCTTCAGTTAGTAATTCAGTCTATGTAGGATGTGTGGTGTGGAGTGGTTGGGTTTTTGACCCCTCAGGCTTCCTTTATGAGCTGATGAGGCTGTCTTAGGATTGTTCCTGTAAGTGTGACCATGAAAATGATCCGTAGTACTTTTTCTGCTTATGTTCATATATTGCAAAAAAGGTATCAGTTGCAGATCAGGTCTCAATGTGTTTTGTGTGTTGCAAAGATGAGAAAGATGGTGGTCACTATCCCAGTGTTTACAGACCAAGGAGAAGAAAAAAGATGGTAAAAGAGCAGACAAAGCAAGCTCAGTGTTAGAAACAAGTCAGCAATATGAGATGGTTCTGTAACCAGACCATGAAGTGATGTGTTTAGCTATATATTAGCAGTTGAAGCTAAAACAGTTACCAGATTCATGTTGCTGAATGATTTAAGAAGGCTGATGATGGGGACTGTGCAAAACCCAGAAAAGAATGCTTGGATTTATTTTCAAATTAGTAGGAGTTAATGTATAGAAGATGGAAAGATCTCTGAACCTTAGTCTGTTTATTCATATGTGTGCTCCTAAGCAAAGAGGTTGTGTGTTAAGCCACAAGAAGAGGAGTCTCTCTTCAATGTAATTTTGATTAATTATGTTCTTAATTGAATCATAAAATGCAAATATTCCCACAGCATCAAGCATTTAATTCGTATTCAGAGAGCTTGAAGTGGAAGAAAATGGCAGTTCTGTTTTCACAATGCTGAATTAGATACAGTGCAGGCAGTGTATTATATGTAGGCATTTATTTCTAAGTTTAGTTTCATTAATCTCTTGCACTTTTTCTATTTTAGCAGTTCCTCTGATATTTTGGAAGAGAAGGCTGTATTTTGGTAGTGGGCCACTCTGCCCTGTCATGCTGAAATATATTTCAGTATGGCCATGTCTTCTTTTATTTCATAAGAATAAGATTTAAAAATATACTGACACTAGGAAACATTATTCACCTTAAATGTAATTCTGTACCTTCTGTACATAGCACAATATTTATCTCTAAGGCTGGTTTTTGTGGTTGTTAGATTTAAGTACACAACAAATCTCAAACTGAAACTCTCTTACCGTATGTTACAGTGACATTTGGCATTTCACTGAATTAATACTACTAAAGTACTTTTTCTTTCAATAGGAACATATTTCTTTTATTTGAAATGTGAGTAACCATTTATTTTTATGCATGCAGACTGTATAGGACTTGGCAAACTTTAAGGTTCAAAGAAAAGCCTAAAGAAGTTGTGGGAGAATCCTTCAGAAGCTGAAGAATTTTGAAGACTTGTAATATTCATGGGGGCTCTATTGAATACTATGAAGTATTTACTCTTTAATAACAATGTTTTCTCAATATTATTGTTAATATATATTACTTCTACAAGATTACTCTTCATTTACTTTGGAGCAATCCAAGGGTCAGTATTTTAGTTTCCAGCTACTTCAAGCTGAGGAGAGAACTCTGGATTAGAAACACAGTTCCAGACAGATGTTAGTGTGCCAAGCAGAAGTCAATACAGTTCATTTGTGTTTGCTGAAAAACTAACAGGATATAGCTTCCTGCTTGAAAGTAAATATGGCAAGTGGGATCCAGCTTTAAAAAGAAGATAGTTTAAATAGGAACAGTCTCTCTAAATACAGTAAATGCAGCTTAATGTTGTAGATTTATTTCTTATGTAAAGGTTTTGCTAAGCATAGGGTTTAAAAATGAATGGTTCAAACTCCAAACCAGCTTTTTCAATTCAGTGAATTTTGTGGTTGAAAAAAGCATGGCACAAAGAGTGAATATACAGATATGTTTTTGCTTTCATATCTTCTAGACAGTGTGTTGGGGTTTAGTTGGGTTTTTTTTTGTTGTGTTCTGGTTTTTGTTCTTGCTTCTTGTTTGATTTTGTTTGGTTTAACAATCTGTCTAATTTAAAAGGGGTTTAATTCGCAAAAGGCAAAAGGAAAATTGGGGGGGCAGCTGTTTTAATCCCCCATTCATTAAAAAGTGAATTGAGATTTCTTTGAAAAAATGTGTATGTATATTTTTTATTACTATTTTTTTTTTCTACAAGCAGAACAATTCTTATTTTATTTCAGTTTTCTTCATTGTGGTTACTAAATGACAGAGTAATTACTTGGCTCTGGGGTGCATTGCCATAATAAGCCGATAAGGCTGGTTTTGCTGATGCATAAGCTGTTGCCTATGTTACGCCATGAAGGAATTCTTGAAGAAACTGCCTGAAAGCTTCATGGACTTGCTGGTCTGGAATTTCACACTTGGTCCCTTTTAAGCACATATCTTCAAAGATTGAAATCTAATCTGAATAGTGTGTTTTAGGCAGGCTTTGGGCATTTACTGCATTGGAATGAGAATGTGTTATTTCATCTAGAATTTTAGTGTACTGCATCCTATTACAGCATCATGATCGTTTGCATCTCTGACACCAACAAATGGATTTAATATCAGAGTACTAACAAAATGGTTACTAGATGCTTCTGACAGTTAGAATTGGCTTGCCATTCACTTGAAAACTGAGTCTTTCCAGTCAGTTTTGCTGACAAGCATGCATTCACAAGTACACTAGTTGGTACCATGAATACATCCCCATGCACTAGAAAGTGTTCAGTAATTTATTTGGCATTTAGCACATAGCAGGAGTTAAACTCCTGTACCGTGTATCAATTGCCTGATCTTTATGTATTAAGCACAGCACAGTAAGCTGTTTGAGCGATGTGAAAAAGCAGATGACTCGGCACGGAAGGACCGCTTGGTGACCCTGCCAGTGTGATGCTATGTAGCATTCTTACTGGCCATTGCCAAGTTGCAAAAACCACCAAGCAAGCCCCATACACCCTGTTTGATATAGCTTTTCTGTGAGTTTCCAGACCCGCTTTCGACGCTGCTCAGAAGGGGCAGAAAAAGAAGTTGACCTTCAGAAGATAGTCCACATCAGTCCCTGCTTTTGTATCTGTGGATGTTCATGCTTCTGCTCCAATGGAGTCAGCTTTGATATGTTTTGAAGGAGGCAATGTGGTGTTTGTTTCTTTGGTTTGTTTTTTTTTTGTGTTATGTCCTATTGTGTCCCTCCCCTTACCCCCCAGTATTATGTATGAAATACTTCACACAGTGTTTTATACTATTTTACTGCAAAATTACACTTGCAGTGTTTTGAAGTAGTATAACGTGTTCCATGCTGGACTTCAGTATTGTTTATTAGGTGTTCTGAATATGAAAACTGATTTACAACTGGATCCCAAGAAGGCAATTAGTATTAAAATTGGCTTGTTGGATTTGCATTTGAGTGAATTGGAAAAGCTAAATTTTCTCTGTCCAGGGGCTAAATAAAAATGGTACTTGTTTATCAGCTGCAGCAATTCATCGTGCAATGTAAACATTCCTGATGTACATTTTAATGGCTTCTTACTACCGCTTGAAGAGCTTTGTGTTATCTGTTTTTCCTGTCACTTAAAACCTCACCAGCTACAGGTACCCTGTATAAAAGGATTTAATCTCTTCATTAGTTAACAGTTGGGATGAGGATTTCTGTAGCAGCTGGTAGGGGATAGGCACCGACCCTTATTACATGTCAGTGGTGCTCACATGCTTTCCTGGTTGTGACTTCCTGAAAGTCCAGGCTCTATTGCTGAGGTAGCTGGAGTAGGAGACAGAACTGGTGGCGGCAGCATCATCGTCAGCTGTCCTTCATTAGGACAGCACTATCTGTGAGAATAGGCTTGGATGAAAGATGGTGTTACAGATTTTATTATAAAGCCATCCGTATGCTGGGCTGCATCAAAAGGAGCATGGACAGCAAGTCGAGCGAAGGGATTCTTCCCTTCTGCTCTGGTGAGCCACCACCTGGAGTACTGTGTAGAGCTCTGGGGTTACCAACACAACAGGGGCATGAACCTGTTCGACTGAGTCCAGTGGAGGCCATGAAGATGATCAGAGGGCTGGAGCATGTCTCTTATGAAAGATGGGTTAAGAGAGCTGGGCTTGTTCAGCCTGAAGCAGAGAAAGATCCAGGGAGACCTTCCAGCAGCCTTCTAATACTTGAAGGGGGCCTACAGGAAATCTGGAGCGGGACTTTTTACAAGGGCACGTAGTGATAAGACAAGGGGGAATAGTTTAAAACTGGAAAAGGGGGAATTTAGATGAGAGATGGGGAAGAAGTTTCTTACTCTGAAGGTGCTGAGGCACTGGCACAGGTTGCCCAGAGAAGCTGTGGCTGCCCCATCCCTGGGAGTATTCAAGGTTGGATGGGGCTTTAAGCAGCTTGATCTAGTGGAAGGTGTCCCTGCCTGTGGCAAGGAGAGCTGGATCTAGATGATCTTTAAAGTCCATTCCAACCCAAAATAGTCTATGACTCAGTGATTGTATTAAAAAATTTAAACATGGGGAACTTGAGCTGCCATTTATGGATGAGCCATTGAAATCTTATTGAATTTAAGTTATAAAGGATTCATAGCTTAATAAATTTCCATTTGCCTTGGTCTTTATGATATGATGTAAAGACAAGCTTGGAAGATGTGCTGGACTATTCAAATCAATTGGGATTAAACGTAACAGAGTGATATATTGATTCAGAATGTCAGTTTCTTGCCACCCAATAAACTTTAATTTGCTTTTCTGTTATTTTGTCTGCAAGTGATCAATATTTAGAATATCAACTGTGCTGCCTAAAGGATATTTATTTTCTTAAAGGATTCTGACCTTTTTTGTTTGTTTTTTTTTTTGTTTGTTTGTTTGTTTTAACCATTTAATCTCATATAAGTAATTAATGCCTAAAAATAGTAGTTAAATATGCATAGTGATTTCTAAAGATGCTTGTAGAGCTGTTAAGCTCCTTTGGGAGACTGCTGTAGAAAAGAAGTCATAATCTAGGAAGGGGGGCTCAGAGCATCAATCCCTTGTTCCCAGCAAGCTATTATCAAAGAATCCTTCTTGTTCTCAAGACACTTGAAATACTGTGTTAGGGTTTGAGATGCTGTTGCAGAGGGTTCCTTTAGAATAGTTCGTTTGGGCCTTTTTGACAGTTAGACTAAGACACCTTCCACTGCAACAGAAAGCACAAATGTGGGCTCAGCTGTCACAACTGATACCTGTTCCTTTTGGCAGTGGGTGCACCCTAAGTACACATAATGGCAATTTTTTGCCTATAAAGACACCATCAGAGTCTTGTTGCTAAGATAAGCAATAGAAATATTTGTAGAGAGATCAACGACTCTTAAAAGAGAAATGTTAAAATAGAAAATTATGAAGTATTAAAAGTTGTAAGAATAGAAGTATAAATGCAATTATCTTGAATAGGTATTACTTTAAGCCTTCCCGAATTGTGCTCGGTGATTTCCTGGGAAGGAAACTGAGGCTGAACACTCTTGCAGTTCTGTTAGCATAAATATGCCTATTTCTTGTGAGAGTTTTTTCTCAACTCCTTTGTATGTCCATTAAAGGTATCTTTTTATTTTGTCTTTCCTGATAATATGTGGGTAATAGCTTTCCAGTTGCCTTTAAAACAGGGAATTGGCTTTCTGACTTGTCATGTTCTGTTCTAATTTTGTTTCTCCCAAATGACCTATCACTTCTATACTGTTTTTTTTTGTGGGGTGTATTTTTTCTTATTTTGATTTTTTTAATTAAGGCAAATATTTTAGCAATTATATCAATTAATGTCTGAAAGAGTTTAAAAGAAATTAGTAGTAGGAAAATAGTGGACTGTATCATAAAAGAAGAATTTAAATGGGACAATGAGATTAACTTTGAAGAACTTTTTAAACACAGCAATAGCCTTCCTTATATGTATTATTTGACTTTAAACTCTGATTTTAAACATTATATTGTGAAATGGAAATAGACTTAAGACAGCATTTCTTAAATGCTTCTGTATTGATGTATTGATTCTGAATGCACAGCCATTTTAGTAAAATGTGAGCAATTGTGTAGACAGGAGTTGAAATGTAATACAAGGAAGCAAAAAGCTGTATGATCTTGTTGCTTCAGCACTAATTACACTTTAATTACTAGTATATATGTTTTAGGAAAAAGAAGGTTTTAGAAGTACTAATCAGCAGTGATTATGTTAATATGTTAAATATATTAAGTAATATTTACAGTGTAATAACTGTAAAGGCATGAAAAACCCTATTTGAATATTTTATTTGTCATTATTTTCTTCCTTTTATACCTGTGGACTCCAAGGGGAGTTTTTCAGTGTGGACAGCTGAACGTGAACGTTTTAACTGTAGCTCTTCGGTAAAATAATGTGAGAAATTATTTCATATTTAACATTTCTGTGACAAATTGCAGTCCTGAATAATGTCTTGCAGGGTTTATTTTTCCTAAGGAACTGGAAAATTGCTTTAGTGCTAATAGAAGTCATAGGCAGGTATTAAGAGGGAAAAAGTGCCACCTAAAAATTCTCTTGGATATATTTTTAATTGCACTTCATTTGTTTCATGGTATTTGCATTTTGAAGTTTCTCACTATGAAACTTCAGAAAGAAAAACTGTCTATCTTCCAATGCACTTAACTTGAATACAGTCTTTAATTTAACAGTTTGTTGAACAGTTGCAGAGAGGGAGATTGCAATAAAACATAGGATTTTGTTGTCACTGCATGAGGTATTTAGGATCAACAGTTGTGCAATAGAACTACTATGTCTTATATATTTAGCAAAGGGGAAGAGTGACACTGCGTGACTTCTAGTAGAATTCTCCATCAACTGTTACACAAGTGAAGCAGGAGTATTTTTATTCTTGGTTGCAAGCTGGGATTGTTCAGCCTGGAGTAGAGAAGGCTCTGGGAAGACCTTATAGCTGCCTTCCAGTGTCTAAAGGGGGTCTCCAGGAAACTTGAAGGGGCCCTTTTTGCAAGGGTATGTACTGACATGACAAGGGGAAATGGCTTTAAACTGATGGGGGGAGGATTAGATTAGAAACTAGGAAAAATTGTTCACTATGAGAGTTGTGAGGCCCTGGAACAGTGTGTTTTGAGTAGCAAGATGATACAGCTAGAAACTTAGAATGAGTGAGGATATTTCTGCAGCTTTGGCTGCAGTGCTTTATTGGCTGTTTGCATGGGGTTACTGTTATTTTAGTGGAAATTTAAAAACATAGTAAGCCAGTACCAAGTGCTACTTTTTATTTCATTACCTTTATAAAGTGCATCTTCTGTAATTAATACTGAACACAAAATTATTAAAGCTACATTCAGATTTGTATAAATTCCACAATATGTAAAGCATACCTTGTGTGTTTCTTGAGGGGTATGTCTTCAGTCAAGTATTTGCCTGCTTGGTCCTTCAGTGCCAAAAAGCAGAAGGGATTTTATTTACTTAAACTTCTTTTGAGCAGGTATGCTTTGAAGCCAGAAAGTTCGGTGTCCTGTTTTATCGTGAATATGTTGCTTTTAAGATGTTAATAGAATAAGCTGTCTTTGAGTTCTGAGCAGTAACTGTACTCCATACTGAGGGGAACACACAAAACTCCTTTCCAAAGAGCATACACTTACAAAAGCACTGTTTTCTTGTATGGAATACCCAGAAACTTTTAGCAGGTATGTGACATCTAGGGGTTTTCTTTCATCTTTGGATTTAAAGTGTATCTCCCATGTTCATTCCTATTCTGGATTACTTCCACAACTCGTATTATGGTTATCATAAAATGTTCTTATCACTTGCAGTATTTGGGGTTGATGTTATTCTTTCTACACATGAAAATAACTACTAGCTTTTTACTGTAGTGAAAAGTCTTGAAGTAAGAATTAAATAACTAAAAAGAAGTGATGCTAGATTTATTTCTTAAGGGAAATACAATCTTCTTTGTACTGTGGATTTACCTGTACTGAGGAACAAGAAATGCAAATGATGTATTTCTTTTACCATTTTCCAATTAGACTGTCATTGCTGAAGACGTGTTTTGCTTTTCATTACTCATACTGTTTCCATAATCAGAGGAAGTCATTCCAGAATCAGTAACTCTCAGTCAGCAGCAGCAGCATCTGAAGACCATAGCTGAGAAGGAAGTAAAGACAGGTGAAACAGTGTGGTGGAATTCAAACAGCTATTGAGGAATCCTGGTTGTGGCTCATTTTGTCTTCTAGGTTCTGTTCAGAAACATTCCTCTTAAATAAAGGAGTGGTATGGACAATTTGTCTTTCTGCAAGGCTGTGGTTTATGCCTTGCATGGTAATACAAAACCTGCATTAAATGTACCGTGGAAGTGCTGTTTGTCTTTTGCCACTGGGAAGTACCATTTGAACTAAGCAGTAATGAATAAGTAGCTGGCATTCTAAAATACACGTCTGTTAAAAATGAACAATATGCACTTTTACCAGAACAAATGTACTTCTAATATCTGAGACTGTTTTACTTTTAGCAGTCATATGAGGGAGAAGAGACAGGTTCTGATCAGCAAGTGAAGTCAAATGTTTGAATAAATAACACATTTGAGCAGTTCATGGTTGTGAACTGTATCTCTACAAAAGATGAGAAGAAAACATAAATTTAAAAACAAAAACCAGTTCTTGTTAAGGGTCGTAATATTTGTGATGACTGCTTATGAGTATTGAATCTGGAAAATAGGTATAAACTGACCACATGTTGTTGTGAAGACAGTAACAAAACCAATAGAACAGTAGTTCTTAATAAAGACAGCTGTACACGTGCTGTAGGAGATTGAAGACTGAGTTGTGGGACGAGCATTGCTTGATGCACACTAGATAACTGTCTCGCCATGAAGAAAATTGTTGTATTTTTCCACTTGTGTGGTAGAAAAATCCATGAGCCTATCTGATCTTTTATTTATTAGTATTATTTTTGTTACTTACTTGGTATGTTAACAGCAGTCCCAAAGCTATTTTGAGTGTGGGTTTTCTTTTAATTCAGAGTGAAACCTCAAGAATACTGGGAAGTAGTTTTTTGTCTCCTGTTATCAAAGTAGGAAGGGTTAAGTTTGCAGCAGGATTTGAGCAAATTCTTCTCAAGTTTTAGGCTGAGTCTGAGTGAAGTTCTCAAAAGGGCTGTGAGGCTCTTGGCACTTCTCTACAAGAAAGAGCATTAGCATGTGCTAATACAAGAATCTAATGCACTGATGTTATTGTGTGCATTTTTGTAATTTACAAATGTATATTTTGCAAAATAGTATGGCCTCCAAAGTAGTGGTTTATTGAAATCATATGCTGTAAACTGTCATTTTAACTGGTGTCACAGCAGTTGCATCAGTGTCCTATCACATCTGTTCCCATTTCCTAATAAAATACCTAAATTGCTCTGCGGGGTCCATAATGTACTAAACTTGTTTTGCCCAGCTCATTTAGCCTTTAGATGTGTAGAAATACAAAACCAGGCTAGAATATGAGGCAAGACTTTGATAATACCAGATTTTAATAATCAAATTAAATTTACAATACCTTAACTATTTGATTGCGTTGCATAACTTGCTGAATTAAGGAAGTCATTAGTGTCAGATTATGAATACAAATGAAATGCCCAACTCTAAAATGTTTTATTAATCAGTAAGACACATTCCAAATTAATTGAATTGTTAGATCATAGCATACAAAGCAGCTTTATCATTGCAGTTGTGAGAAATACAGAATATTCTTTGCCAAAGTTATTAAAATAGGATCAGCATTTTGAATTAGGAATGAATTAACATGAGGAAAAGACTAATGAATATTCCCTTTCTTCAAAAGATAGAAGGAGAAGAGATTTTCAGAAATTAAAGGCAAACTGAGATGGTGTTGGCTTTGAGGCTGTAGGGTCTCTTTATTTGGGGAGGAGATATGCATGCTACAACAGGAAATCTGTGTAGACAGACTCGTACATGTGCTTCACATCTACAGATCTTATTTGTAGTGGTTAAATATAAGTATTGAATTCAGGATAATTCTTATCTTTGCATTTTCAGATCTCTTGTTTATTTTTGTAATACTGATGGTTAGGAAAAACTAAACTCTATTATGTATTTGGTTGCCTGAAATTCCCACGTAGTAGAAGACTTCTTTGAAAAGCTGAGTTGAATAAATGATTGTTTGGATTTTTATCACTTTGCTATTACTATCGTACCTGTCATTTTCAGTGTGACTCTATGGTCGAAATCATGTATCTCTAGGCTTGCAGACTGTGATGACCTGAAGTGTTCTGGTTTTAGTAATGGGTGAACTAGAGCACAAAGAGGTTAAATATGTTGCCCAGTTATTGCAGAAAGATCTGGCAGCACAAGTGCCACTATCTGTACTGTTAGTGGGTGAGCTCTTCAGCCCCAGATGATTCTTCCAGATTGCTGTTTTCCTGTTGCCACATAACCAAAATAGAGAATGAGAAGATATGACGGAGAATCTGTCTTTTTAGTACAGTGGTTTTGGATTTTTGTTAGATGACACCTTCATGTCAAAAAACATCATGGATGCACTCCATCTTTTTCTTCCAGTCTTGCAAAACTTGAGCGAATATATATATATATTTCTGTTTAAGTAATAAAAAGGCTTACACTGTAAGAATGGTATGATAACTAATATTTGTGTGCCTCTTGAATTTCAAACACTTCTTGCAACTACCAGTTCTGTTCTTTATATTGTTAGAGTGAGGTGTAGAACATGGGAATGAATGGGAGGAAAAATGTGTAGGTGAAAATCCAGGTAAATTATGAGGGTGTTGAACATTGAAGAGCATTTCTTTGCATTCATTTTTGAGAGATATAGTCTTTGCTGTGGTAAAGGAAGCTGTAGGTATGCACTGACACCCTTCTGCCCTAGACAAATCCTTGACAAAAAAGGAGTGGTAAATACTGTTTCTTAATAATGAGATTTCTTTTTCCTCAGTATGTTTAACAAACAAATGAGAGTTTTCACAAAACGGAAGTACATTAAACTGAAAAACATGTTTATGAATAAAAGTATCTTTGTCCCATGTCGTCCCCCCCCTTCATCAGAATACTGATGTGTCCGTTTAGCTCCATTATGTAGAATATCAATTGCTGTTTTCTTACATTGTCAGAATTTAAATTACCAGAGGTCTGCAAGATTAGTCCTGCCCTGGTATGCTGAAGTTAAACATGCTCTATTTAAATGACCTGCCTTAAATTTACATGCTTCTCTTCCGGCAAGTAAGTAATGTTAATTTCTAGGAAGAAAATATAGATGTAATGTTATGATTAAGAAGTGTGATTTGGTTTGTGGAGGGAAGAGTTGAATGACGTGCAGCTGTAGGGTCTGCAAAATAGAGCTGCAGTCTTCTGAGCTAACCTTCATCTTAACCTTCACAGGTGGACCTCTGAGTTTAAAACCCCAAAACTTCATTACCCATATCCAGTAGAGTAAAGGTTCTTTTTCTTTCTCTGGCAGTGTTAATGATTTTCAGCTGACTGCATTTTAATTAAAAACACCAGGTAGCTTCTTGGCTCAGCACATAGGAATGCTGGGGTTTGGTGTCTGGGGGTGCTACCTGTGCATGCACACATACAGCCTGTGCAGCCCAAGTGAGACTTGCTTCTTTGTGTGAGGCAGCGCTTTACTCTCTGCACTTTGGTGAATTTAATCTCTCTTACTGCAGAAAGGATGTCAAGGAGGTAAATTCCTGAGTTTCTTCAGAACTAAAGGCAAAAACTGAGTCTCTAAGTGCTTATTGCCTAAGCAAGTGCTGTGTTATAGTCACTGCAAGTTAAAAATTCCTGGTGTTTGTCATCTTTGTTCTTGTGGACATCAATCTTCTCTCCATTAAAGGTTCCCTTATAAAGTGCTATAAAGATTAAAATACTTAAAATATCTCAAACTAAGACTAAAGTACAGCTGTGTAGTACACTATGGAGTAGGAAAAAATATATGGCATGAGCATACCGATGGAAAAGGTTAAAATTGGAGGGGCTGACTAAAATTGCCTTTTTAATGCTCCTGTGCTTTTTCCTAAGGCTTTATATTAGGGGTGAAGCCTGTGTTATCAATACTGTCAAAGATTACCGGAGCACTTTGTTCCTTTTAGGCATAATAGGCATTTCAAACCATAATGTTGAAAGTAAGCAAAAACTGACTTTAAAACCAAAAAGAGCAGGCTCATGGGGCTTAGTTTGTATTAAATATTGCATGCAGTGCTATCGATTCATGACACTTTATAGCGTAATTGTTGGTGTTCCAGTAGAGCATTCCAGCAGAACAGCAATTTTAAAGGCCAAATACTGTGTGGGAAAACGTACCTTAGCAAATTGCTGGAAAAAGCAAGAACCTATACAGTTTCCAACAGAACTTTGACAGCACTATTTAAAATAGTATAACTTTACATAGATACATCATTCAGTTCTAAATACCTGCCAGTTCTAGCAGGGCAAGTCCTGACAACAGAACGCCCACCATAAGAGTTTATGTACACTAAAGCTTTTAAGATTATATATGATTTACTAAACTCTAAACAATATTTTGTGGACACAGTAGGGGAAAAAAAAACATGTGCAAAATGCCACAGCTAAAACAAAACCCAAAGTCTTTGATTTCAAAGTTGACAAATGTACATTTACTAATTAATTGTCTTCCCCCTCCCATTGCTTTTCTAGCCCTGTGTTTATTTAAGCTTTCCAACAGACCCTCTGAATCATCTGAACTGACTGAAGAGCTGTTGCTTTATGTGCAAGAGACTGTTGTTTTGACTTTACTGTTACATTCACTGCAGCGACTGTCATCTTGTCATCCTGTCATTCTCTTACCTGTTAGAATTACACACAAAGGACAACTATTCAGTTATAAATGCTCAATACCAATGTGCAGAGGTAATAGTGGTTCCAAAAAAGCACCCATTATATAATAAACCTCCCTTTAAGATGCACAGCAAGGGGCACTAGATTGATGGGGTCATTCTTGTCCACTGTGAACCTGAAGGTGGTGGCTGACCATGGGTGGGAAGTAGCAGGAGAGGTGGGAGCTTGTGTCCCAGAGGACTTCGTCAGTTGGATTTCTTTCAGATCTGCAGGACAGAGCAGGGGATTTGCTTGCGGGTGCATCACCAAGCAAAATAGCTTGTTACTGTGCACATTGTGTGCATTATTGATGGTCCTGGTGAAGTCTTTGTGGAAAACTAGCAGGGCAAGAAGTGGATTTCCCGGTAGGAGTGAGGGGCTAGAACACTGTACAGAAAAATTAATGAGTCCTGCAGCCTGATTTATCAGGTAACTGTTGTTTTTGATTATGGTTTGTCCTAATTGGTTCACAATCAGAAGATCTGTATGTTTATTTATACTGTATGTATCTCTACTATCATGCTACATTTTCTTGATACTTTGGCAGCAAAGTCTGTACCCCAAGCTGCTTCTGCATCACTCTCTGTTCTCTCTCTGTCATGCTATTACAATTTACTATAAATCATATTGCCAAGATGATGAAAAATAACTTTTCTGCAGCAGGAAAGCACTCAAAAAGCAGTGGCCAATATTTTACAAGTAATTCGGCTTGTAGAGTGCTTCCTGACACAACAGCAGTTTCAGCCCCAAACAACTGAAGGGCAGTGAACTGCACTGCAGCAGGAGGAACGGGTGGTGTTACACACTGCTTGTGCATATAGCAGGGGTAGAAATAGTATTTGAAAATGTTCAGCATATGCAGCTCCGCTGCACTGTATATCATTAAATAGCACTCTGAAGCTGTCTCCAAGGAGAACCTTCAAAACATAGCTCTGAAAAAGTTCTTAACAGTAGGTGGGGATAGTAGTAGCTCAGAATAAGAGGTAACTCCCGGGAAGTACCGGGTAGCTATGAACTCTGATTTTCTCATGCTAATGCTTCCAATAGTCTTGGGACCACTTAGTATGATGCCTGTTATCTTGTTGTGTTTGGACCAGGATTGGTTTATACCTTCTACTTGTTATTATTTGTTTTTTTTTTAGCTTGAAACAAAAAGCAAGGCCGTTAGTTTAAACAAACTGCAATTTCATGTGACAGTGTCGGTATTAGGAAGCAAAGAATGGGCATGTGGAAGACAAGGCAGTGTCCTGGGCTCAGCAGTAGCAGTGATTTTTCTCCTTCTTAGCAGCTGGTGCAGCGCTGTGTTTTTGACTTTCAGCCTGGGAACAGCACTGATAACACCGATGGTTTCAGTTGCTGCTCAGTAATGCTTGGTCTGACCAAGGACTTTCTGAGCCTCATGCTCTGCCAGGGAGGAGGGGAAGCCGGGAGGAAGCAGAGACACCTGACCCAAACTGACCAAAGAGGTATTCATACCACAGCACATTATGCACACTGTATAAACTGGGGGCAGTTACCCAGAAGGGTGAGGTCACTGCTCAGGTTGGGCTGGGTATCAGTCAGTGGGTGGTGAGCGGTTGTATTCCCTTCCCTTGTTATTTCCCTCCTCATTACTTTTATTGGTGGCAGCAGCAGTGTTTGTGTTATACCTTATGTACTGGACTGTTCTTATGTCAACCAATGGGCATTACATTCTTTCCATAATCCTCCCCATCCCTCTGGGAGCAGGCGGTTGGGGGGAGGAAAGGAGAAGAGTGAGCAAGCGGCTGCGTGGTTTCCGGGTATCTGGCCTGTCTTAAACCACGACAGACAGACATGCATTTAGTGTCCTCTCTCTTTAGAGCTGACAATTGTGGCAGAGTTGTGATTATAGGCAGTGCTGATAAGTGATCTGCAATATATTTGAGGAAAGTGAAGTCAAAAGTGGGATTGCTCTCAGTGTCAAAGAGTCAGTGTTATTGATAGACTACATGAAGGAATTAGGATATGGAGAGGACCTGCTAATTCTGAGGAGCTCTTGAATTTATACAGAAATGTTTCTGTATTTCTTAGACCCAATGTGAACTTTCTGTACTGTGTTTGTCATCTTGGTGGAAAACTGGTTAAGAGTTAGGACTAGGTCTTTATGGGAAATAATTTTTCCCTGTTGGGTAAAGTAACATTCTTCTGAAATATTTTACTTTCTCTAAATGTTTTTTGTTTCCTTGCATCTCCCAAATCCAAGTGCCTCTATTGCATATGCAAAGTTTATGTAGGAATGCACATGTATGGTTAAGAATTAGGAAGTCTGTGAAGTTCTAGCGGGTATTTGTGTCAAATTCTAAATGAGTGTCTTCTATATGAAGTTGGACCTAGAATTCCCGGATCATGGTGAAAACATTGATTTTTATCTTTGGAGAGAATAAAATATTAAGTCCTACTCATGAGGAGTTTTTAATTCATTCTTATGTATTCTGGTTCTACAGCTTTAGGCTTTCATATAGTTTTCTTCATTTCCATACCACAAGCGTTACATCTAAACTTCCAGTTCATTCTTTGCCTGTCTTTTCTTTCGGTTAATCAGGTACTGGTTTCATCTTCACATGCTAAGATGACATTTTCCAGCTGTGGCCAGAACAAGGAGCAATACAGCAGCACATCAGACCATAAAGAAAGTGAATGTTTCTCATTCCTCTCACATCCAAATCGCGTGTTGCCCCCAACATTTTATCTACTACTTCTCTTCTGTAGCAACTGTAAAGGATGAACTTTGGAGTATGTAGCTTACCTGAGTAGTCTGTCTACCCAGCTAATTTGCCTTTGTGAGAACTAGTCTATCCATTTTCAGACTAGTATTTAATACTGGGACTGAAATGAAAGTTTAATAACATTGTTATTAAGTGCTGTTATTTACTTTGTTTTACGCATTTTACTGCTTTTGTTGGTGACAAAGATTAATGAAACTTTTATGAAGTTGGATGGAAACGAGGAGGAAAGTATATTAAACTACCCCAGCTTGCTGCACACTAATTATTGTGTCAGATCTCATTAGAAAACAGATGCACACACAAAGATATGCTTATTTATTTTAACATTTCTGCTTTAAGATAGGACTCTGCAAATGTGAGAAGGGATTGCAGGCAAATAATAGGCACGAATCAATTTTCAAAAGCGTTATTCCTTTTGGCTATTCTCCATCTTGTGTTTCAGCAGAAGAATAGAGTAGAATAGACAGAATTAGGGATGACTTGTACTGTTTCCTGGGGACAAGGGTGTGGGAAAGGACTGAATTAAGCATTTTGTGCTCTGAGGGAGTACTTCTTTTTGCAGGTATGTAATTTCAACAAAACTGATCATGAGACTGAGTAGCAAATTGTATCTCTCTTTTTTAATGCCTGCACTTCATGCAAGACTTCTAAATCTTATAATTACGGGCAGAAATCTGAAGTGTTCTCATGAGAATCAGAGTTTTTTATGGAAAATAGGGTAGAAAAAAAAAGCTGTTTAGGTGACTAAATGTAACAAATAAAATGCCAAAAAAAATATAGTATCTTGTGAAGTTTATAGAAGCAGTCTATTTCAATTAATCATACACGATTGTTGTCTTTCTGCTCCCATCTACATGGCCGGGATTGATGAAGGGGAGAAACGTGTAGTGAAGGAATAACAAACTGATCTTTGGTGTCTGTGGTTTTATAGTTCTTTTCTACCTCCTCTGGGTTGTGTCTTCATTCTCAGGTGGTTCCAGTCCCTTGCTATTCTGTATGAGGAGACTTGGATCCTGTGGTCTCTTCCTTTCTTAGAGGCTCCCATTTTTCTCTCCAGGATAATTAGGGTTGTAAAGAGATGGTGTAATTCCACATCTCATCCCAAATACAGAAGGGTCAAAGAATCACCAAGTTTGCAAGTTTGTGAGGTCATGTCTATAAGAAGGGAGAAATGTTGCTTGTGATTTCTTTTAAGTGCTGTCCCCATGAGGGAATTGCAGAACTTGGCTTTCCAATTTGGTCATAGGTAATAAACTATTAGGGAACTGAGGGTGTTGTATTTCTCCACAGTTATTATTCTGCAGTAACAAAAAGCAGACAATGGTGTACAAATGTCAGAAAGCTGATAAACAGTTATATGTTCCGTCATTTTATGATAATAGATAAAAACTGAACATGAAGTTGCCTTTTCCACCCGTTCCCTGGACTTTAAGTTCTTGTATAATCTCTTAATTCTACAGCATGGAATTTCTCATTGTAGCTCTCAAAGGTGAATTGTACTGCTTTCTGCCCTCATGTCCTGTGAGTACTGGAACATCCAAGTTCTAGAAAACTGAAAGGTCTTTTAAAAGCTAAATTCAAATAACAGAAAAAAACCCCTACAAAGTAGTTGTCTCATAGCAAAAGATTAGCTTAGTCTACAGAAAGTAAAAGTTTTTGTCTTCTTCTGTTGGGCGTTCTTTAAATGACACTAACTGTCATGAAAGCTTTTTTCAGTCCTTTTAATTAGACCAGATAGTCATGGAACTATTTTAAATAATATGTGAAGTCCTTTGCTAATGTAGAAGTTCTAAATAAAAATCTGAATCTTTCTAGTGCTTTTCATCAAAAAAATAACAGCAAAGACATATGCCAGAAAATCTGTTCCTTCTTTTTTGGTGCTCAGAAATTACATACGTGAATGGGTTTTACTTTCATGATAAAAGGGCGTCCTGCTGCCAGGCAGAGCTAAGCAAGGACGTAGAGTTTGTGGAACATCCCAACAATTGTGTTCAACTGTAACATAATAAAATATGTTTTCTTAGGCAGAAGTTGGTTGTAACAACTGAAAGAGAAAGTTTTTGAGGAAAACCATGCCAAACATAGTTTTTCTTTCACTAAATGATGAAAGATCCTGGTGTGTGATGCTATACATAGTTGACATTCTGTGACCACCCACAGCTGCAGTGATTTTTCATTAGCTTGTAGCTGCTCAGTATATTTGCGAACCCAGTTACCTACAGTGGGGTTCAAATACAGTTTCAGTGAGGTGTAAAACACATGGTGTTTGTTTTTTCTTAAAATCATGATGTCAGTTGCTCCCCTTTGTTATTGCAGAGTCTGGAAAATGTAAGGATAATAAGAATTCCAAAATGTAGGAAATGAAGCTAAAAATTATCAACATATGTTTTAAGTGTCTCCTGGAGTTGCAAGTGAATGAAAATATGTGAAGTTTAAATATTTTTGCCCTAAATTATGTGCTTTCAAAATGACAATTGTGTCTCAAGCTTGTTATCCTGTACTGAATATGGAGATGCTTTTCAACTCAAGTGCTTGGGATGCCATTGAATTGCCTAAGCATTGGAGTAGTTTTAGGAAGTTTTGAAGAATTTGATGTTGCTACATGTTTTAGCTTGGCTTACTGTTTTCATCCCTATAAATTCCTTTGTGAATTTTGCCAGACAGGCACATCACACAGCCATGTGGTCTTTGCTCACAGGAGGGTCCTGAAATACCTGGTAGGATGAATTTTAAGGTCGTCGCAGGTTGTGTACTGTACTTGTCAACACTAACAGTGGACAGCTGGAAATACTGAACTCTAGTTCTAGTTTTATTTTGGTATATAACATAACTGAAACAAATAGTAGTTGAAGATTGGGAAGTTTATTTGTATTTCAGCTAGAAAGGGATCATTTCTACAGGAACATAATTCCCTGAAGAAGCTTCAAAATCTCTGCTGCAAAAGAATAAGAGTACAGTGAAGATGCCTTGATTAGGCATCGTGTTCAGTTGAGGTAAATCACTTAATGTGGTGGGACATTCCTACCTTTTATTTTTATTCCTATGGTCAACCCCTCCCTTCAAAGGATAAAAGATGGAGACAAACGTCCTTTATCTGTCACTGAAAAACGTTTTCCCAGAAACTGCAGCTGACTTGATCAGGATGCGCTCCTAACACAGACTGTGCACATGGTGAGTGATGCCCCATATTAGAAACAAGGTTCTTTTGGAAAGCCAAAGTTTGTTTCTGTGTCTTGAGGGGAACTATGTGTTCTTCCAAGAAAATAGTGAACTAAGAACAGGGAAATACATGAATCTCTCCACAACTCATTCTGTAGGTTTTATCCTTCAGAAATATGAACCAGAGACCTATGGAAAAATATGCTTACTGAAGATCTTCACATCTCAGTGTAGGAAGTTACTCATTAAAGTAATACTTTCTAGCTGTTTTCTAATTTGGGTGAACCCTATGGGATTGCTGACTTATATAAGAAGATAGCCTGGCCAGATATGCAGACAAGAACAAAATGGTGCTTAATAGGTACCCGTGTTATTCAAAGGTGGGCATGTAACATGAAAAATAGAGGGGATCCACTTTACGTAGAGTTCATGAATAAAGCTAAATGAAATCGTATTCTGTCTGCCAAAATAAACTGATACGAAGTTTTCTCCTTTACTCTCATTAGCTTTGCCAGAAATTGATTTAGCAGGTAGCTTTGTTTTTTGTCTGATTGAGAATATGAGTAATGGGAGGATGAGAGGTTGAAAAAAATATGTGGATTATTTATAATCATAGTTCTTATCTTTTTTTTATTCAGATATATCTGAAGAATACAGTGCCATGTATGTAGAAAAGAGGGTATGTCTGAGAGGTTGCTCTCATGGTTCTCTATTCAGCTGTAGTGAATGGAGTGTTTTTGTTACCAGCTTGTATACATTATAGGATAACAAAGAATTTGATGCTTCTTCCATTCTTGTGCTCAAAAATGGGATGAAGGAAGGAGCAGTGAGGAAAGGTAGCAGGTTGTTTACTTCCAGTACACTTTAACAAGTACTATTGAGCCTGGGCTCCCCCATGAGACAGTACTACTTCACAAGCTTTCAGTAAATAAGCAATTACATGGGAAGCATGAACAAACTGACGTGCTGGAAAACACTGGTGATTGTTTTCCCTTTTTGTCTTCCTCCTTTCTTTGGAGTTTGCAGACTTTATGCATGAGCTTCATACAGAGAGCATTTTTATTATTTCTCCATGTATTTTGAGCACTTTGTTAAAGATGTTTCCAGTGTGTAATGGAAGTTACTCTGCAGAATTTGTATGCACTACTCTGATTTAACCTAGAAAATGAATGAAGTTGTAATGTATATAGCTATAATATATAAATAAACCTAGGAACTTATATGCAAGTAAACTGAGCTGCTATTTTACATTATTCAGCTTGTTCCACTTCCAATAATTGGTTCTTCTGTTCATCTCTTGGATTTTATTTCCAGAACTTTTGGGGTCAATTAAATGGCAGGGTATGATGCAGTTGCTTTTGGCTTTCACATCAATGAGTGTATCAACATGGCCCCTTGCAAGCCAATAAATACAAGGTTTTACCTTTACTTACTCTCATCGTTCTAAAATTGGTTTTCCCCCAGAAAACCTCTGTTCAGCCTGGAAATAAGATGAAGTTGTGAATCATGTTATCTGTATGTAGTGGAAGCACTTGTTAGGGTGATGGTGAAAGGCATGAAGGAATCTGTGAAGTATGCAAGTCTTCAGTTGTTCAGCAGCAGTTTGGTAGCAGGTATTTCAGCTAGATGTGTGCTGCAGAAATGGACTCCATTTCTGCCTGGTAGCATATTGCTTAGGGATGAATGAAGGGCAGTTTTGAAGGAGACCATCAGTAATGTGCGTAAAGGAGTATCGTTGTGCTGCAGTAAAGTTTTGAAGTGGCATCGCTTCAGTTCATGTGGGTTTATGTAGTGTCAGATAAAGGCATCCAGAGTGATACAGCAAGCTCCTTATCACTATATCTTATAGGGTATGCTGGGAAAAATCAGTGATCTGTCAGTTAACCTTGCTCTCATTATCTTTAGTCTTGCTTCTTTAGTTTTATGTCTTAGTTTGAATTAATGAGTTAGTGTTTGTAAAGCACTCCAGAAATGAAAAGCTTTATATAGGTGCTTTGTATAGTTATTATTTTTAATTGTTTCCATTTGGTATAGTTTCAATTAAACCCACTAATTGACTAGTACTAATTCAATGAGAATTTTACCCTTCTCCTTTTTAAACATTTGAGATGTTAGGAAAGAATCAGGTAGAAACAGGAAGACAGAGTAGGTAGATATTCTTCTGGGTTTTACTTCATCCATATTAACCTCATTGACTGCTTGCTAATTGCAAGCTTGCTAAATGCCGATGCCCACATCAGAATAGACTCTGAGATCCACTACTTCTAGTGGGAAAACCGGCAGCTTGAAGAGGCATTTATGCAGCTGCTGCTGTTACTGGTACTGAAACACTTCTCTGCTGAGTGGTTGGTCTAGAAATGAAAATGGGGAACTTAGTCACAGCCAGCTGCTGCATGCTTGTAGCCAGGACTGCTGTTTTGCTGTGTTTCTGTGGTATTTGCTTAAAGCTCCGCTCTTTGGAGCGGTAGAAGCAAAAGAACTTCCTGCTGCTGAAGGTGAATTTCAAGGATCAGAACTGAAGATTCAAAGCCTGGCAAGTAAAGGGAACAAGTTAAAAGGGAACAAATATTTGTAAAACCTTGTGCATTTAGGTCAGATTTGTGACTTGATGCACAATTTTTGAAGGAGTTAACTGGTAAAAGCAGTCATTTGGCTTATAATACTGCGTGCAGTAAATCATACAGGAGGTCAGCTCTCAAACTGAGAGCTAAGAAAATCTACCAAGTATTTTTCGCTGTCCTGACATTGTTCTGGCTTCTCAGCAGGCCAAATTAACTTGCAGGGGTGAGGTGCATGGGAAGTGGCAGGAAGGGATGTCTCCAATCCTAGCTGTGTGACCTGAAGCTTGTTGGATCAGAGCCCGTGCAGGACTGCTATGGCTGCACAGAGCTGCTCACAACCAGCTAAGATTAATAGATGACCTGTAAATTGGTAGAAATTTCAGAACTAGAAATGTAGAGATTGCCCATCAGGTTGTTTATCTGGTAAGATACTTTTGGTCTATGTTTTACTGTGTTTCTAAATATCTCTGCCCACACAAACATTTACTGTGACATTATATTGTTTGGTTTGGAGATCCAGCAAGTTCCCCTAGGCTAGATAGCTGATGCAGGCAGCTTTTGTGCATTACCAAAGCACCCAGCACAGTGGCTTCAATGGGTAGTAGTGTAATGTCCCTGCTCCGTTACTCTGATCATACTAGGTGATGGGAAGGGCAGAGACAGGATTGCTGCAGCCCCCCCATAGTCAGAAATAAAGCAACACAATAGCAATGTCTTTCACTATTAAACAGCTAATATCTATTGGAGCCTGGCTCAGCTATATACCTACAGTCTGATTTATTTTTTTTATGATATGTCTTTCTTAATGGGTGACAAAGCTTGTTTATTATGTATACACATTGGTTATTCCCCAACAGACCCATGTATTTAGTTGCTTATTTAATATAGCTGTTCAGGGCTATCATACTCAGCATGTATTCTTAGTTAATCCCAGAAGTCATATTCAGCCAGCTGAGGATTGCTACCCTCTTGTTGTCATTGCTCTGCCAGCATCAGCATTATACAGTGTTTTGTCATAGCAGGGGGACTCTGCTGGTACCTTCTGCTACCTGTAGCACAGAACTCTTACAATTGGGTAGACCCAGCTCTGTTCTAGTAATACATGCCTGTAAATCAGTGGTTTAAATGTTTTTACTGTTATTTCTTGTGTAAAACAGAGGTCAGCAAGCTATGGCACAAGTTCCAGTGGTGGTGCACAGGCAGATTTTGAAGGGCACATAGCAGGGTTGAGTGCTAAGAGCCTTAATATCTTGAAAAGCATAGATTTTCTGCTCCCTTGTTCCTTTTAATTCTGAATACACCGCAAATGTTGCGTTACACAGAGATAAGATGCCCCTGGAAAGGTGATCAGCTGTGCTTTTCACCACTGAATTGTGGCATCTCTCAACACCTGCTGAGGTTTTACTAGTGTGTCTCATTTAAAAAGTAAATTTCTGTCTGGAATGCTGTCCTTGCAGATTCCTGATGCAAGACATTAAGTCTTTTATAGTCCATAACACATTCAGGGAAACAATGGTCTTGTTCCAGAGTTCTGAGGAGAACGGCATTTCATATGTTACTGGTTGGCTTCAATTATGTATCAGTTTATTATAAGCAGACTTCATGTGGACATGGATATGTGCGAGTTCTTTTTTTTTCTTTTCACTTTTCTTCATGTACCCCTTTTCTGAACTTACTTTGTGTTCTCAAGATCTGGAATGGAAAAAAAGGTGTACTATTATTTCTGGCTTCTCTTTTATACTTTTTCTGCCATATCCAGACAGCAGAAACATTATTCCATGAGTAACTTTTTCATTAGTGCATTATGATAACTGCTGTCTAGATTCTGGTCAGTCGAATGGCTTGAGTACCTTCAGTAGTTCGAGCCCTACACCAGATTATGTTTTGAAATGTAAACCTGTTTCTTGGCATCTTGATCTTTTCCACTATATGCAAAAAGGTCCTTGTTCAGGACTTGCAACTCCTTTTTGTTCTGGAACAGCCACAATGTGCCTACAATGCTTGAGTAGGGCTGTCCTGTTTTGCCTTCTGATCCCAAGATCCTATTCTGGTTAATCCCCAAGTGAGTCAGTTGTTTCATCTATCTGAAGATTGTCTTGCTTGGATTCCCAGGCTCATCCTCCAAATCTCACCAGATCCTGCCTAGCCTTGCTGGGCTGAAGAAAACATTTGTATGAACTAGAACAATTTCTAGAACAGAGTAATGCTGCATCATGTGGAGCAGCTCTTCCTTGTTGGTGTTGGGTATTCAGTGCTTCATGTAAATGATAGAAAAGGGAGTGGCTGTTTGTGATTTGCAGTTCTGAGTCCGTTAACAGCTTTCTGAATCCTCCTGGCCACTTCAGCTGCAGAGCAGCCGTTCCACAGCTAAGACCTATTAACACTTGCTTTTGGAGAACACAGAATAATCTGCCACTTTCATTCCTGTATTCCCTTGTTTATATTGCCTTAGTTATCCGTTATTTACTCTTAAAACGAAATCAAATTTTGTCCTTCCTTTTTAATTGCATTTACATTTACATTTACTGGTTTGATGAGGGGTTTGCCGTTGAATGTATTAGTCTGTGCCTGTATGCTGCTGCCTATGTAGAAAACATGTTTTCCTCTAAACCTGTGTTGCCATTTCAGTTGTACAGAGCCAATCTAATGCATGTTATATGTCTATATGCATTCTCCAAGCAACTTTGGATCAGCTTGATTTGAGTGTAAGATCATAACTAGCTTAATTGCTGTTTTATTTTTCTATCTATGTCAGCTTCTACTTGCTAGGAAATATATGAATAGCTGTGGAGTTTGTCTGCCTTTTTTTCTTCTTTCTCCCCTCCCTGCCCCCTCCTTTTTAAATAGGCACTATTTCAGCTTATATCATAAGTGAGCATTAGCATTTTTCTTACTGGGTTTTGAAGGTCTGAGCATGTCTTTTCATATACAGAATTGCAGATCTCAAAAAAGGTGGAGGCTAAGAAAAGTGACTTGGAGTAATGAGTAATGGGGGGAAAATATTAACTCAGTACCTTTAATTTACAATAATTCTGTGTTTCTTTTTAATATTCTTAAATCTTGCTGTTTTCAGTGTCACGTTTTAAATGCCAGCTGTGTTGTAAAATGTTCACTTTCTAAGCACATTAATTTGAGAAGCTTCTGAGATTCTGTAATGTACTATAGCTGGTTTTGCTTAAATGTCACTACAGCAGCTAGACGTTTAAATCTGCATTTGCAGATGGCAGCCAGCAGCTGTGCATGCCAACTGCAGGTCCTTCTCTGTTGTTTCCTAGCTTAGACCTCTCTGATCTCATTTCTATAGAGATCATCTCACTGGAGATAGTATAAGGGAATTTGAAAAACTTTTAAAACTCTATTTTCCTCATTCAGCTCGTTACCATGGAAATGGCATCTAAAAGATTGTCAGTAGCGAACAGTTGAAAGTGAGAATTCACTGGTAGATTTCATTAGACGACTCCCAGCTGAGACCTGCAGATGCTGATGACCAAAATGACAAAATAGAAGAACGAATTAAAATATTAGGAAAAAAAACCCTCCATCTGCCTTCTTTTCATCCTCATTGGATGTCATAAATATGGAAATGCTTGCTTAACTGTTCATGTACGTGAGCTACGTGAACACACTTATAACTTCTCCAGACTTTTTTAGGATAGCAGCAGTTTGATACCCCAAGCATAGTCCATCCTTTTTAATCATTAGGGGCCTGACCTGTTCCAAGTGGACATCTGTGGGCAGTGAGGGACATATGTCAGAAAATCGCATCGCTGCGGTTCGGGTTCACTGATTTTTCAAATGCCTGCCTACATTTTTGTGTAAGAAGGAGGCAGCTGCATTTCCTAAATTACCCAACTCACTGAAACCAAGAGAGTAAACCACATCTCTGTAGCATGAACTTTACCTATTTTGTTTCTTGATGTAAAAAGGAAATATTTCTTTTGTCAGGGAGGTAATAAGACTTATTACCGTTGAGGACTTGCCTTTACGGATGTGTTTTCTTTGGAGGCAGTAAAATACAGATAGCTGAAGTCAACAGATTTTGTTCCCCAATTTCCTATTCCGTGTTCTTTTCAGGCCCAACTTTTTCCTTCAGTTCTCTGTGTGGAAATCAAATGCTTATCCATATGTGTTTCACTCAACGACACAACATTTATGTAGAATATTTAACCCAGGGGTCCCATTGTGTACTTAATGTACAGATGTTCTGCATGCTAAGTCTGCCACAAGCTTTTCTGACTCAGGAGTGAGCTATGGTACACTAGTTAGGTATGGTAAGTGCAGAACCTTTCATTTTTAGAGTATTATCGTTTAGGTAAAAAGGATGAGAAATGGGAGTGAACTTTCTAGCATAGGATACCTATGCAGCAAAATATGTAAAGGCAGATAGTCTATTCCATTTCTTCAATGCCTGAGAAAGGGCATGGGCCTGACTAACCTGTGTCCCTACATTCTCCTTAAAAGAAGTGAAGTATCAATAAGAAGAATCTTGAGCTGTGCTAAATGCTAAAGCTGCGATTCTAGACTCATAGAATAGTTAGGGTTGGAAAGGACCTTAAGCTCATCCAGTTCCAACCCCCCTGCCATGGGCAGGGACAACTCACACTAAACCATATCACCCAAGGTTATGTCCAGCCTGGCCTTGAACACCGCCAGGGATGGAGCATTCACAACTTCCCTGGGCAACCCATTCCAGTGCCTCACCACCCTCACAGTAAAGAACTTCCTCCTTATGTCCAATCTAAACTTCCCCTGTTTAAGTTTAAACCCTATACCCAACTGCTGCTTGGTTTAGTGCCTGCATAACGGTTATATAAAATTAAGAACCCACTATTAATCCATCAATCAGTGTGACAACTTGTGGGAAAAGAGTCTTGCACTACATGTGAAGTTGTCTATATATCAGCTCATTATGAAGCAGACATTTTCAACTTCTTGATATAACTACCCCTATTAATTAGAAAAGCTTCTTAAAGTGTGACATACAAATAATATATTTTAATGAATTCTTCAAGCACAAATAGGGCTGCTGCTAAACAGTGGGAATCTGCTTGGCCTTGCTTCTGTGCATATGGCATAATGGAGATTGTCAGTGCAGGAACCAAGAGGCTCGGGTAACATGATGGAGAAGAGCCTGCAGTGCAGGTGTTCACATGGGAACAGATGAGGTATTCCTGGCTCTGGTGCAATGCCATATCTGGTGCAGTCAGTGACTGCAATCTGCTGCCCACAGACAGCAGCTGGTACTGGAAGTCACAGAAGAGCTGTAGGGTTGATATGGGAGCATGCTGTTTTAGGGTGCTGCCAGAGAGGACTGGGAGATGACAACAGGGTGAGCTAATATCCTCACAGTCCTTCCTGTTACATGTTCCCCCTCTAAATCCAATGTTTTTGTATGATTAGTACTAGGCAAATTGTGCCTAGTACATAATTCAGCACAATTTGACCTCAAAGAGGCTTTAAGGGTAAGTCAAGATTCAGAATTCGTTGAAAAAAACCAATGTTTTCAGGGACGTTATGGCTGTTTCCATCAGACTGAAACTGGTCCACTGCAGCCTACTATCACTAAGGCATTGTCTTAACATACAGTAATGTGGTTTCATATAACTTAAAACAAGTGAAATGGAGTCTCTCTTTTTGTACTGTTCATACAGCCTTTGCCAATACAACTTACCGAATGGTAGTAAATAGCTCTTGCCAGTTTTGTGTATCTGTAGTGTTTGGTTTAAAATAACAATAACAAAGTGGGGAACACTGAAAACAGATTTTAGTATTATAGATAACTGGTAAAAGACTTAAATTAGGTAATTTGCTCTTTACGGTGTTCTTTGTACAGCTGTTAAATATTAGTGAAGTTCTAAACTGAAGCAGAAAGGTTGTCAAGTAGCTTGTAGAGATATGAAAACAGATGAGAATTTATCAAACTGAAATCTCAGAATGGTTTGTAGCCTGATCTCCTACTATGTGCTTGAGTATGACAAGACATCTTAAAATCTTCTCGCTACCAATCTTCAAATTGCATGTTCTTCTGTGTAAGTGCCATTCATTCCTCCTTTATGCCACATGCGGAAGTAAAATGTAACCTCTTATCCATGCTGCTGTTGATTACAATATTAAAATAGAATTTTAAAGTCTTTCTCCAAACTGTTCTTGATGTTTTTTCTTTGTAACTCCAGATGTAAGAATTGGCTTTGAACTCCATATGTAAGGATCAGCTTTGTGCTGCTGCTGCTCCCATTGTTATCAGTGGTTTTCCTTGTTTGAAAGCAGCAGTGCACTGAGACACCAAGAGGCTTGCCTTGAAGGAAGTCTCACCTTCTCTAAACCAAACAGCTCCTAACTTTTGTGCATGTCAGGTTAGATATTCAAGGGGGGGGGGAGCTACCACTTTCTTGTGCCATCATCAATGAGGTGCTTCTGTTAATCTGTTTTCAAAGTGAAAAATAGTTGTGCACAGCTGAAATGTTTACAAATACTTTTATTTAATGAGAGGCTATAGTATGAAATAGACCCAAAAGAAAAGGAGTGTGTGGTTGATAAATTTGTTTGGAGTTCTTGTTGTCTGTGCAGAATTCAGCTATTGCTTTCTATTTCCTGGCTGTTTCTATCAGAAGGAAAAAGCAATGCTTATGCAAAATTAAAAGCAGATTGCATTTCACCCAAGAAGAATGTGTCCTTGTCAGAAACTGTCAGAGACTGAGTTCTGTTAGACTTGTCAGTAAATCACATTGTCATTTGGGGGAGATGGAATTCACCTCATTTGCACTCAGTATCCAGCACTAATAATTAGGAGCACATGCTGATAAACTCACAGTTGCATTTATAAGCATACCTTATACCGCATGTCTCAGTGCGATGGCTACATCAGAATGGTACATGTTGGCCTTTTTTGACTGTCTTATGTGTATTATGATTAGGTTGCTATTTGTGTTAAACATTTTTGCAAATGCCTTCTGAATGTTTTTCTTGCCCAGTGCATGAATTCTTTATAAATTGGGACTTGTCAGCAGGCTATCTGGGAGCTCAGTGGAAAGGCACAGGCATGAAGCATGCAAGATCTCCTTTCAGTGAACTGCTGTCCATGTTTGATCAATCCATCTTGTTTTATTCTTTAAATGACTTATTGAAGTGCTGAGCCTTTACTTTCCTACAGAAGTAATAGCTTTATGTTATTAACTACATGGTTAGCAGCTAACTTCAGGGCTTTAATTTTGAAGTTCAAACCAAGATATTGATGCAAATTGAATACATAAAGATTTCTGTGGCGAACTCCATGCTAAGAGGAGGGTATGTTGAATATATCTTTTTCTTTTCCCCCTCAATAATTTTAAAAGGCAGCGATATGTTGAGGCTTTTTTGCTTCAAGTTACTTCACTCTGGTTCTGAAGGCTGCTCTGTATTTTAAAAACTACTTTGTCATCCCACCGACTACTCTTTTATCCTGGGTTTGGTGTGGCGGTGTTTCTGTCTGGTTGGGTTTGGTTTGGTTTTGTAGGTTTGGGGGTTGTTTGGTTTGTGTTGGTTTTTTTTGATACCTCTCTGGAGCACGTAGCACATCCTCCTTTTAATGTAGATTGACACAAATAAATGCAGAAAACCTTCCGTGCTTCTCTTTTTGTTGTTTGAGGGTGTTTGTTTGTGTGTATGTGTTTTTCTTTGGGTTTGTGGGTGATTTGTTGTCGTTGTTTCTACATTGTGGCTATATTAGTGTCTAATGTGAAACTTGTGTAATAATGCTGAAACTTAGAGCACGTTTTTTATGTGACGAAAATGGAGGTATGCCCTTGGCTCATGTAATGCATGTAGTAGAGAAACTGGGGATAGGTGACTGAGAGACTTACCTGCTTTGTTTTTAAAGAGCCTCTTCTGCTGCGGTTCTAAGGCTTGGAGCTGTGGATTTTAATTAGTATTATTGCAAATGTATTTTTGATTATTTTAATCCTTCAGGGCTGTGGAATTTTGAATCAATTCAAGCTGTGTGGGTTCATGCTTGAAGAAAGGGAAGAGGCCTGGCCAGCTAGAGGGTGAAAGTCCCCTTTTCCTTTCCAAAAGGCAAGATCTGCTTGGGGTGTTATAATGCTTACTGCAGGGTAGGCTTTAATCGTAATTCAAACCATGTGGGGAGAATGAAATGAGAAGCCCTCTGCTATTTAGTCCATGATCAATTTTGACCAAATTTGAATGCTGAAGCGGCGGCTTTGCCCTTTCTGAGGCCAGAAGCCCTGGACTACTTTAGAACCTCTTAAAAGTCAGCAGGCTGTTTTTCCAAGTATTTGCCATTGTGTGGCTATCATATAAGAAGTATGTTTTGTGATTCCTAGGATGAGACTTTCAGATGATGATTTTCTTCCTGCTGTAATAGAAGGAATCCCTATTTTTTTTGGCGCACTTCCCAGGTGCACGCTTCAGCGACCAGGAATCCCAGTCCTTCAGTTGCATCTGGCAGCACTTGGAATTCCTTTTTCCACATGAGTTCTAGAGATGATTTCAACTCCCAAGTTTTGAGGGGAGAGTAAAAAATTTCCTTCACATCTGAACTGTAAGAGAGAGACAATTTATAAAGGCATCAGCTGTGATATGATACCCGAGACTGATTTTTTTAGTGTAATGCAGATGTTCTGGAGCCAGAAATGTAGCATCTCTGTATGTACAGTTAAATGCTTCTATGCAATTGTGTAAAGTAGGACAAGCTAAACCAAACACCTCAGACCCACCAAATCATAGTGGCTGTATCCCAGCTGCCAGTTACTGCAGGTGCATGAGCTGTGGGAATTGCCTGGGGGACTTTCAGAGCCAGCCCACCAGCATAGTAAACATGACTGTTCCAGCAAATTCTTTCTGCACAGATGATTGAATGACATGCCCAGGGATGTTTTCAGGTTTACTGAATTTGTTAATATAAACGTGGCCAGTATTGCTCTCATCTCTGAGCCATTTAAAAAAGTTGTCTCTAAATAGAAAGTCGTCACAGAGCTTCTGAACTAAAACTTGTACCATTCTGAGGTTGGTATCTTCTTTTAACTACTGTCTTGCCACTAAATTTTAAATAATTAGGCCCTAGGTTCATATGCATGGAGCGTGTATATGTATATGTGGGTTCTGTGTATATGCATAATATGTATTTTTCTTAGTTTTAAAACTTTTTTCTTCTTTTTCAGTGGGATGCCATAACTGAAATGGATGAACACAATCGTCCCATTCATACTTACCAGGTATGTAATGTGATGGAACCAAACCAAAACAACTGGCTTCAAACAAACTGGATCTCCCGTGACGCCGCACAGAAAATTTACGTGGAAATGAAATTTACCCTGAGGGACTGTAACAGTATTCCGTGGGTACTGGGAACCTGCAAGGAAACTTTCAATCTCTACTACATGGAATCAGATGAGTCTCATGGAGTAAAATTCAAACCAAACCAATACACTAAAATTGATACTATTGCAGCTGATGAGAGCTTTACCCAGATGGACTTGGGTGACCGCATTCTTAAACTCAACACAGAAGTACGTGAGGTTGGGCCAATAAACAAGAAAGGATTTTATCTTGCTTTTCAGGACATCGGAGCATGCATTGCTTTGGTCTCAGTCCGTGTTTATTACAAAAAGTGCCCTTTCACAGTCCGAAATTTGGCTATGTTTCCTGATACCATTCCGAGGGTTGATTCTTCCTCTTTGGTGGAAGTACGGGGCTCCTGCGTGAAGAGCGCTGAGGAACGCGATACTCCAAAATTGTATTGTGGAGCAGATGGGGATTGGCTTGTGCCTCTAGGCCGATGCATCTGCAGCGTGGGATATGAAGAAGTGGATGGCTCCTGCCATGGTAAGAAAACATTGCTTGGTTTTGTGGTTGGTTAAAGTTTTTGGGTTGGTTGCTTTGGTTTGTGTTTTTTTTAGGGGTTTTGGTTTGGTTTTCTTAAGAAAAATAAAATCTTATGATGTTGCATAAACAGTGAAGAGAAATACGGCATCACATTTTCAAGGAATGCCTCTTATGGAGAAATAAGCAAGGTTATTTGCAAGCAGTATGCTGTGGATGTCTAAGAAAACAGTTACTCAAGATGACTTTCATGTTGTCTAGCTATAGGTGCACATACATATAAGATAGTCACCTTGGCTCCTGTTGCTACTGGAGATAAGTGCATGCTTTCGAGGAAGATTTCTCTCCAAGTTTTAAATATCCTTCACAGGATGAGATGAGCAGTGACTGACAAAAAATTCTTCTTTTTCCTTTGTATGCTTAAACAGAGAATCTAGTCACAGTGTCATAGGATTGCTTAGGTTGGAGAAGACCTTTAAAATCATAGTCAAACCATCAGTGTTGCACTGCCAAGTCCCCCACCAAACCATGTGCCTAAGTAACACAACTGCACATCTTTTAAATGCCTACAGGGATAGAGGTTCAGCTGCTTCCGTGGGCAGCCTTTTCCAATGCTTAACAGCCCTTTTTGTAAAAAAAAAGATTGCCTAATATGCAGCCTGAACCTCCCCTGGGATAATTTGAGGCCTTTGCCTCTTTGTCCTATTGCTTTTTCATCCCTGGGGGAAGAGATCAACACTCCCTTCAGTACCAGCCTCCTTTCAGGGAGTGGTAAGCAAGCTAGAAAGCAGTAAGGCGTCCTGTACCTACAAAGGAAGATGTGTTTTCTTCCCTTATCAGCCCCTCACTTTCATAGGTAGGACAGTGAGCCTATGCAGGAGCAAAAATGCATGTCTTCTATGTAATCTGAGTGCTGTTGTGCCTCTCTGCCACTTTTGAAGGTGTGGTTGCATTCCTCAGACTTTGTGATAACTGCATTTTGTGCACAAATGGAAAAATTCAGATTACTTTCGTGCTATTTAGAACATGAATATGTTGCTAAAACTGTGAATGTTGTGTATATTTGAGTAAAGCCCAGGACTGAGCTTTTATAGAGTCAATTTAAGACTACCATCCATGGAGAATGTGCGCATTGAGACTTATTTTCCACCTGCTGGATAGTTGACAACCATAAAAAGCATATGTCTTTTCACACTGCACAGTTCCTTAGGAGTTAGTTTTTTGGTTAGCTAAATTGATGCTAAAGAATTAAGCGCACTTTATATGTTTTGTTTTACTGTACATAATAGTTTCACAGTGGCTTAAAAATAAGGTACTTTCTCTGTAGTGGTGGTTGTAGAGAAAGTCTCAGTAGCCACCGAGATACCAGTCTGCTTTGGTTTAACCTTCACTTTGTAGCAAGAAGGAAGAGAAAGAGTCAGTATTCATACATCTCACAAGTGCCATTGCTGTTGGCTAAATATTTTGCTCTACAGCTCCGAAGGTTTGATGGTATTAGGCAAGCTGCATGGCAACTTTAGATAATGCAAAACATTAAAAGCACACTATGTGTTGTAATCAAAAACTGGAATTCACTTTGTCTGATCTTGCTGGCATTGATTATTAAAATGTATTCTTTGCAAAAATACTTTTTTGACTTTGCTGCTACTGGAAGCAAGTATAATTTTCTATGTAAGGTCAAAAGATGTCACTCTTAATGGATAAGGATTTTCTTCAAAACATTAATGCTCAATGAATTTCTGTCCATTACATGAGTCATACTGTAAAACTCTGCATCAGCAATATAACCAGCAGAGTCCACGAGAAAACATGTCAGGAAACTTATCTGTTATGCATTGACTCCACTTGTTTCTTCAGTTGGCAGTCCAGTTTGCTGCTGAACAGGTTCCTCCCAAGTGAAATGGAATACCCGAAGTCATCAGTGTTTGCATATTCTTATCTATTTCACCTAAAAGAAACAAATTACTGATTAAAAAAATCATAATGTACTAGAGCTTCCATATATGTTTTGAAGTATTTTTCATAGGTGTCTGAAGTTGTCTGTTTATTTGTCTTCAGTGTACTTTAATGTTAGTACTACTCTATGTAATTTTTTCAAAGTAGATTTGTCTTGCATTCCTTCATGAACATAGTGCTTAAGGGAAGCCTAAATGTATAGGATACTTCCAGAAGTAAAGAGCAGCAGTTTCATTTCACTAGTGTCTGTTCTCCATCTCTTGTGATTAAAGCATGAATTGGGAGGGGTTACTGTCAGGGTGGCCATGTTTCCCTTTGTGCTAAAGCTGCTGGTAGAGGTGTATGCTTGGACAGCTGGGAGTGCTTTTTACAGTGTGACTGTTTTGAGCATTGTGAACTAAAGAGAAATCGCTGCCTATGCTGGTAGCAATCTTTCAGGGAACAGAAATGCCTTATTTTGAGACTCTACTTCTTGCCTGAGACACAAATCGGAAATTAGTTTAAAAAACTTGTCAGTAGTCAGTACATCCTGAACGATTTCATACCCATTAAATTGTAAGATACCTGATCATTGCTAGCTTTTTAAAGTAAGAATTGGAAAATTTAGCTTGGTTTTGAGGGATAGGTTGGGGGAAGGAGAAGCTGCTACATCTTAGTCTGGTAAGAAGGCCCCGGATGCATTTGTACAGGCTTCATGTCTTTTCTGGGTCCCTTGACCAAATCCCAACCCAAAGCCTTTTTGTCACTTCTGTTCCCCTGCTGGAGTTACATACCTGAGTCTTGGACGTATTTGATGCCATTCTGTCAGTGCTTCTTGTAGATGTACTCTGTGTCATATTCAGAACTGATAACTGTTCCTTCTGCGTTAAAATAACTTTCAAAATAACAATTTGTGTTTTAAAATCTGTTCTGGCAAGTAAGTGGTTGGTGGGAAATACTTGTTAATACTTGAGTATTTTTTCTTATCTGCAACTGGTGTCAAAGCATTAAGTTATACACCAGCACATATCTCAGTTGAGGAGTAATAAGCTCTTCATGGCAAGTATGGCTTATCTGTCATAGAATTTAAGAAGAAGATTTCTATTTGTGGAGATACCCAGTCTCTATTCAGTAAGTACTCAATGGTGTAAGGAATTATGTTCTGCCTTTGTCATTGCTGACAGTTTCACAAAGGAGAAAGGCTGGGGATAAAGAAGTTTTTCAACAGCTTTACCACTGCTGTTAAAATCATAGGGAAGCAAGTAGAGCAGGTTTTGGTAGTTGAAAGTAATGTAACTGGCAATGCCTCTTTTACTCTGATCTGTGTGGTTTTATGCATATCTCTGTCTGTGAATCTTTAAATATTCCCTATCCATTGTTTTTGCATTTGAAAACATCATGTCTGAGAAGAATTCACAACTGGATTAAAATATCTGTACATATAAATGTACGCCCCAGTGTGTCAAGAACAGTTCATTTACTGAGGGTAACAGTATAGGTTGCTCTTAAGTAACCTACAGGATCTGTAGGTAACTTGTTCAAAGCTTCTGAATATACTTAACCACATCTAACTGCTAGTATATACTGCAAAAAAGGAGACTTGATCTGAACTCAAGAACTGTTCACATTAGAGGAAAAAGGTACATGTTTACAGTCTATTAAAGTTTAAGTGCCTGTCTGTTGTGGGGGTTATTGCAGATGCTACTGGTAGCAGTTTTATGTTATGCGTACTGGTTTTAATTCCTAAATTGCAGGTCATGTGCCAAACTATTACGTGCTATAACTCACTTTTGTTCGTGCTGTACTTCTTTTCCTACTTGCAAATAGAGAACACTTTTGTCCTTAAGGCTTGCAATTAGTGAGAATTAAAATTATATTGTTGCCTAGATGAAGTAGGAGGAAAAATGTGTGCTGGACCGTGTGAAATGAATGTGATACTGCTTACTATCAGAAAGATGGATTTTTAGTGAGTTAGACTAGTCTGAAGAGGTACAACTTTGCTGTATTTAATCACATTGCCTTTTTCTCAACACTTTTAGGTTGGTTTGATAGCTTTTCTATTTCTTGAACATCACATTTGGGCCCTTTCTTATACAGTGGGTAGGTACCAGGCTGCCTTCCACAAAGCTTGTAAAGATATGCATGGGTTGATTTCTTTTGTGTGTGTTTGGTGGTTTCTTAGGGAGCATTTTGGTATCTTCAGTGTCTTAAAGCTGAAGATATTTCTCAAGTTTGTTGCTGATTTTTTTGTTTGTTTGTTTGAGGCTTTCTTACTGCCATAAATAGTTAGGAATTAAATAAGTATTGAAGGGCACCTGTCCTCAATGGCTGTCGGAGTTAGCAGCCAGAAAATTCTCAATACCATATAAATCCATGTTGCAGCTCACACCTCCTACCCTGAGCCCAGGACGTTAATGTATAGCCATCTGCAGATCTGTTTAGTTGGATAAATTGTAGCACAAGAAATCTGATAAAACAGCTGGAAAGGGGGCACTGCTTCAGAAGTGAGGATTTATGAAAAGGCCAGCAAAAGACCTTTTATTTGTTTTTTTGTGGCAAGGAAACCTCACTGATATTAAATGAGCACAAGTTGTTAACACACTCCTGTCACATCATACTGACTTACCTTGTGTTCTTCTGAGCAAATAAGAAACCTTGCAGTAGCCACCATTAGCTGGTTTCCAGAATATTTAACTGTAAAAGTTCAAATTAAAGCCTTGATTTTCTAACTGCATTTGAATAAGTTATGCGTCTATAGGAAACTTGCGGTTTGGAAGCAGAATTAATCCTCAGAAATTACTGTTTTTCACTTTGATTCTGATGTGTATCGAAGTACAGTATTTGGTGTGGAACTTACTTTGATGGTTGAGCCTTGTGAGGCTCAACAGGGGCAAGTGCAGGGTCCTGCCCCTGGGTCAGGGCAACCCCTGGTGTCAGTATGGGCTGAGGATGAAGTGATAGAGTACTCCAGAGGAGAAGGACCTGGGAATATTGGTGGATGAAAGATTAGACATCAGCCCGCAGTGTATGCTTGCAGCCCAGAAGGCCATTTTATATTGGGCTGCATCCAAAGGAGTGTGGCCAGCAGGTTAAGGGAGGTCAATCTGCCCCTCTGCTCTGGTGAGACCTCACCTGGAGGTACTGTGTCCAGCTCTGTGGTCCTCGGTACAGAGATGATACAGACCTGCTGTTGGGGATGGTCCAGAGTAGGGCTGCAAAAATGATAAAGGGGATGGAACACCTCTCCTATGAAGAATGGCTGAGAGAGTTAGAATTGTTCAGCCTGGAGAAGACTGGGGAGACCTTATTGTGGCCTTTCAGTACTTAAGAAGGGGTCTATGAGAAAGACGGGGGAAGTCTTTTTAGCAGGGTCTGTTTTCTGTAATATGAGGGGTAATGGTTTTAAACTAAAAGTGGGGAGATTTGGCTGGATGTGAGAAAGAAATTCTTTACAGTGAAGGTGGTAAATGCTGGCACAGGTTGCCAAGAGAGTTGGTGGATGCCCCATCCCTGGAGACATTCAAGGCCAGGCTGGATGTGGTTCTGGGCAACCTGATCTAGTTGAAGATGTCCCTGCTCATTGAAAGGGGGTTGGACTAGATGGCCTTTGAAGGTCCCTTCCAACATAAACTACTCTATGATGATTTATGGTGGAACAAAGAAGCCAGTTTAGGTTAGATAGCAAGTTTCAAACTGATAAACTGTCTCTGTTTTCTGTTTGTACACATAGACATGAAGTTTTAGAAGCAAAGGCATGCTGATGTCTCAGGTATGTCTTGCCTCAGGTTTTGTGTTAGTGTGTCCTGTTGAATATTGATCCTACCAGCAATCCTTGATAAACAGTAGACAAAAATTGTCAGAGGACTGGAGTGATTGATTTTGTTGTTGTATATGACTGGGTAGCACAGCCACATGATTTTGACATTAGCAGCAGCCCATAGTAAATTACAATTATTTGTTCTTGCTCTGCTGAAACACGTTCACTCCAGTGATAGTCGCATGCAAAACTTGTAGTACAGCTAGAAGCAAATTGTTTTACAAAATGCACATATAAATACAAATGTATTTGTATCTCTTTTCAGCCATGTATAGAATAAGTTCACTGTAACACTTTTGCTTGATATATTATCATTTTTTAACCTGCTGTGCAGATTTCTTACCTACTTTGGTATGTTCCTTTGCTCCCCACTCTATATATTTGGCTCATGTGGCACATCTCCCCCCTGTAAGATCAGTAGGGGGGCTGAGTCCTAGGGTTTCAACATAGAATCATAGACTAGTTAGGGTTGGAAAGGGCCTTAAGGTAACAACAATTTAGGGCCATGAACTGTCATGCTGAAGTTGTGAAGGGATTGACATATATAGCCCAGGAGATGGCAAGAGACTCTCCTGCTGTGCTGCATGTGTGAGGTGCCAGATGGAGAAACAAGGATAAAGTCTGTAGGTCTTATTAATGAATCTTCTGTAAATCTGTGTGCAGATGGATATAGATTAAGATGCAATGTTCCAATAATAGCAGGGTGGTCATAATTGAATCCTTGACTTTTAATTAAGTCTGGTATTAAAAAAATCCAAGATGTTTATATGTCAGAAATGAACATGCATGCCGCAATACAAGTTCCTCTTGTGTTGGTAAAAGTGGGAATAGCCTGCCAGGTTGGATAGTATAGTATGGCAGATGTGAAGAAAGAAGGCACTCATCCTGGTTGCTGTCCTGTGTTCCTCATGGTGATGGGATCTGGCCTCAAAACATATTTTGCATCTTAGACTAACAGAAATGATGCCTCACCATTCTTGAGTAATGCAGTTTTTTCTTGCTTGCCACTTGATTATTTTTCTTGTTCTGGGAGTCAATAGCTAAAGCTTGAGCTCAAATATTTCGGATTAATTTAACTTGGAAAATGTTCATTGCTTTTTACGCATGATCAAACTGGACTGTTTCAACAATCAAATATATTGAATGTAGGCAAGATTTGCTTGAATGAAAAACTTGGCCTGCTGTATTTAATGAATGTAAAAACACAGCGTTGGTTGCTTCTGTCTTGTTACAGTTGTAGGAGGCTTTTCCTCCAGCTGGAAGTGTGATGGGTTTTTATTTTGGTTGAGTATATTCGCTTCAGCATGTAGGTCTTGTCAATATCCTGAACAAACATACACCTCTGAATTCTGAAGAGGTCTTTTGTGACAAGCACATTGACAAGAGTAAAACTGTAATGGTTCACTTGTAAGGACCTAATAACACTTGTTGTATACAAAATCTCTTGTGTTAGGCACTGAACTTGTTGAAAGCTGCAGAAAAGAAGTGCTTTGTGAGGAAGCTGGGATTTACAAACTTGACCACTAATGGGACAAAGGAACACCTTGTGATCAGCACAACTGTGTAAAAATCATGTCCTAAGGATGTCCATAGCTTTGTGTTGCAGCAAAGTCACAGTTTTGACTTAGAGATTTGTTTTGTCTTAGAATGTTTCTAGTTTCTTAGAAACATTCTAAGACAAATGTTCTTAGAGTATTCTTGTTTCTTAGAATGTTTATTCATCACTTTTTTGTGGTGGAGCCCTTAATCATAAAAAGAAATACAAGCTAAAAAAACCAGTTGTCGGGGTGCTCAGTGGAAGTTTCCTACTTTTTAACACTACAGTATGGTGTAGATTTACTTTACATAATAAGACATTTCTCTTATTTCTTAAACCCTGTTAAGAATGTGTACATTGATAATAGTCAGAAAATTCTGGATAAGAGATTCTTAGAATCTAGGAATTAGATTTAGAAAAAATTTATTTTTCTCATGCTGAGAAATGCTTAAATTTATAGTTGGAAATAATTGAAACATTTTAGAATATCATTATTATTTCAATGTAGATGATGTCCCTTTGAGAACTCACAAAATTATGCTCCAGCATCTAAAGATAATCACCAGTACTTCCTCCAAGGCAGGTTATTAATCAGTAACATATTCACAAATAAACCATAAAACCCATTCTGTAGTGGAACTGTTCCCGTAGAGGTTTCCCATCGTTTTATGCAGTCAATTATTAAAGCATTTTTGCTGAGAAATGTAATTTCAAAAGCAATCAATAAAGGGTTTCCTTTTGCATGGTATAGCCTAGAATTCATAAGCAAAAGTGAAATATCAGTGTTAAGGACATTTCTGACAGGAAGTTTGCCTTGAATACAGATTGCATGTATGAGTGTTGAACTGTATTTGCTGTTTGTAGCTCTGAGTAAGGATGTAACTGAGGTGAGATGTGCTTCAGCCAATTGACTTAATCTTTTTCTTCCTAGAACTTAAGGTTGAAAATAATATCAAAAGCAGTCATTTTTCACTGCAGGATTTATCCAGACTACGGAGTCATTTTGTGTCGTGGACTAACTTAGATTTCAGGTGCAGTGGTATTTAAAAGGCTCTCAGAAATCATCCCCACCAAAATTTGTGTCATCTTAGAGGTCTTAGTTGAGCGAGGCAGTTTTGGTGCTGCTCACAGGTATAAGTTGTTGCCGAATGAGATGGTGAGCAGGGGAGAAGGAAACAAAACAAAACCAAAACAAAAGAACAAAACCCACAAAAAAAACCCTGTGTGGCAAATGCAATACTATTAACTGCAGGAGTTATGCCTGACAACTTTCTGTAAGACAAAGGGAGAGGAAGGTCAACTCCCATTGAGTGGAGATGCCAGTTAGAGAGTTATTTCTGTCCGCAGTAGTTTAGGCTGGGGTTTGCACCATGATGCTTCTTGAGGTTTTGGAAGTTTGACTGTGATCACAGTTCCTCCCTAAGAAAAACAACATCCCCAGCAGTATAGTGCAATGTGTCTTGGAGCTGCTGCAGGGTGAGAGAGTGAGGATTGCACATCACTCCGTAACCTTTATTATGTGGGGAAAGCTTGATGGAGGTGCAAGTGATGGGCAGTTCTCTGCTGTGACTTACAGCATTGAGCCTGCAGCTTTTAAGAGAACTGATGAAGATGAGTGCCTTTTGAGCTGCTGTTTGTAGGTCTTTTGGCAAGAAGAGAGGATCAGTAACTGAAACTTCAAAAGGTCACCTGCTGTATTATGTTGGGATGCTGAAATCTGAAAAGAAAACTTGAATCTTTTGGGTCTGTAGTGCCATAATGCTTCAGTATCTTCAGTGCTTTACAGTCTTTTGTAGGGAGCTGGAAGATGTGTCCTGGGAACTGTGCTGGGCAGGCAGCATCAAGTGCTTGCTTGCAGAACCATTTCACATGGCACCTGGTGCTAGTACGAAAAGGAAATGCAGCTGAACATCTGGGGGGGGGGGGGGGAGGTGGGAGAAAGAAAAGCAACTGTCTAAATATCTGTCCCTGCTCTATCTCTGATAATCTTACAGAGGTGGTGCTGCTGGGACTTATTTTACATCTTTATTGTATTCTTATTTTTGTAATTGTTGTTTACTGATCTACTCTGTAGAATATTCCTCCTTACTAGGTGTCTCAGTTGCCCTGTCTGTGTACTGTGAACAAATACGCTTGTGTTTCTACAATTACTTGTAATTTACTCTTTTGGTCTTACTGCTCTCTTAGCATCAGTCTTGCTGGGGCTATGTAAATATTTAAAAGTTTGTTTCTCTTGTATCTTTGTGTCTGTCTCTGACTCTCATTTCACATAACTTATATTTCTTCAAATCTCATTCAGATTTTCCAAAGATGTGCACGAAGTATTTTGTACAGCTCAATGCAGTACCAGAAACATTTAAAAACAAAACCAACAACCCCAAAACATGACCTGAGGACAGCAAATTCCTAAAACCTCAGGTTCATAATTTCATTATTCTAATAAGTGAATTGTATCCAAAGGGCTCATTTGCTGGGAAGTCTTTGGAAGATTCTAGTGATGTGTTTACCTGTATATCCCAAAGGTCTTCCTTTCGTTTTCCTTTGAGGTAAGTCACTGGCAGAAAGTTTTCTGTTAACATTTCTAGTGTTTTGTTGGTTAAAAGAAAAATTCTTCCACAGGTAAATAGAACAGAAGAAACACTTTGCACACTGCACAGTGATCCAAGTTGTCTGTAGGGTTTGAGAATTTGAGCTGTATACAGTGTGGATGCTTTATTTGTGCAAACTGCGTTTCCAGGATGTCTGTTGAACAGGTCTCTAGTTGTTAAAAATGTTGAGGACGTTGGAATGTGTTTATGCTCTGTTTCTTCTGTATCAGCTTGCTCCAAGCAGTGGATGCATTTGTCTAAGGTGCATTCAGGCAAAAGGTGCTGTTCATTCGAGTGCATTTCTCTCCAATTTTCCACATTTTTGGGATTTCCTCTCTATATGATTTTCTTACTACAACCTTCTTCTGTTACTCATACCTTCCTGTACTGAACATTGATGTCCAACTGCACAGGGTAGTTCTGTTGGGCTTTAGAGGAACTTAAGTGTTTATTAGGTGTTTGGTGCCCACAGCAAGGGTACGGAAGAAAATATAGAAATTTAAAGGAATTCTTCTTGTTTGCTCTTTATTACCTTTTCCCTACATGTTTATGCAGTTGATATGTTGTTATAATATGGACTTTTAATAGTGCTCTTACAGGTGATGGTTCACAGCAGCTTCTTAACCATAATTTAAATCACTGTAGCTTGACATTTCAGGCAGTGCAAAATGGCTTTGAGTCATCTGTGGAGCCATCCTCCACTGGAGCAGCCCCCATGGCTGCTCTCTCAGGAGACCTTCGCTGCTTCTGGTTGTCCCCCATGTCTCACCCTTCCTTAGCCTCTTCTTGGAGTCACTTGCTCCCTGCATTTCCTCACCGCCAGCTCACAGAGGATCTGCCTCAGACCTGACCTGGAGACTGTTACCCATCACCTGGACCTCAGCCAGCATGTGCCCATTGTGTTTAAGAGTTGTCATAATCTAAATGACAATAAATAGGTTTTGGTGATTGAAGTAGATCTAAAGGGCTAAACAAAGGCAAACATTAACAAAGACTTGCTATCTGACACACCTCAGAAATGGAGTCCCATAGTTATACTTTTAGGAGTCCCATCAAATCACAGGAGAATATTATGTAGGGAAGAATCTTGAGTTTACAAGAGGTAACCTTGTGATGGTGGTCTTTTGAACAGCAATTTTTCATGAGTCTTTCTGTCTTGCAAAGTAAATCATTCTGCAAAGGAGGGTGATCCTGGGGAGCCTACAAACTGCAGTATAGCTTTGTGTTGTTCTATCGATATGACTGCTAACAGTAGAATAAATTATGTAAAACAGGTCTTGTACCCACCAGTGAAACATCTAACAGAGTCAAGGACTGCACTTGAAATGTCTTTCTTTAAAGAAGCTTGCTTCAAAGGGGTAATGATCAAAGCATGGATACATTCCCTAAGGACATGGAAATGTATGCACAGAGAGATTACAGTCTAACAAAGAATGTTTAGTTATTTGGTATCTGGCTATTATATAATAATGGTTATGTATGTGAAATGTCTTAATTTTGCCGTGACAGGTTGATGGTATTCCCAGATGTTAAATATTTCGAAGCTTATCTTACTTGTATTCACAAACAAGATGAAAGTGTTAATTCTAATTAAAATGATGCACAGTTCAGTAGCAGCCCTAATAAAGTCCCCGTGGAACAGTAAATTTAATAGCAATATATCTTCTATGGAGAGTCTAAATTTAGCTTTCAGTTTTACTGTAAACCGATCTTCAAGGGAGAGCTGAATAGTCAAGATAGAAAAAACCATGAGAAGTCATACTCAGAAGTCATTTGAATATGTGCAGTATTTTACATACTGGAAACTATGTGTTTTGGGAGTTCAGGCACGAAACTGGGGGGACACCTCCCAGACTTAATGAGTATTCCAGTTTTCTGAAGTTTTTATTTCATTTGGTAAATATGATCTTAATGGTCATACTCACTGTCATTCGCCATTTGCCTGTTACGATTTTGGTTTCAATTATTTTAAATCAATATTTGAGAAACCAAGGTTTTTTAGTGTAGCATACTTTAATACTAACCCATTACATTGTGGAGCAGCCTTATACCTGTGTATGTTCAAGATGCCTTCACAGGGATAGTGAGAATTTTTGAGTCGAATCATTGAGACATCAGAGACTGAAATAATAGTTAAAGCTGTAAAAGCATTTTTGTATTTGTAGCTCAGAATAAATTTTCCACCGCATTTAACAGAAAACATAAAAGGAGCTATAAAGTCAGATAGAGTCAGGAGCCAGTAAAAGCCCTGGGGAAAGATCTAGGGGAATTCCTGGAGGCATGGTTGGTTTGTAGCATTTAGGATGCTGATAGAGGCAAATCCCAAACTAGGAGGCTATGTAGATTTTCTTTTGAAAATCAGAATAGGGATTCTTTTGACTTATAGTAAATGAATTTGATTACCTCTGCAGGTGCTTCTCTTTGTAAACAATGCATTTTGCATATTTATCTCAGTTTTCTTAAATTATACACACAAATGCCATAATTAACAGGTCCATGTGAGAGAAATTCTGTGGTTTGAAGTAATTTGAGTTTGAAAAAATGTCTTTTTCATTACTCAATAAAAATCTGGATTCTCTTCAAAGGTAAGTTTGAGAAATGCCTGAGACTAGGACGTCAGAAGATCTCCCCCCCCAACCCC
>JAOEHX010073794.1:0-15880 GCA_025448015.1 Bolborhynchus lineola | reverse complement strand
AGATTCTAAATAAGTTGTAAGATACCAGGATGTTTCATATTAAGCAAAGAAGAATTTAATCACAGAAAAAAGCCTGAAATTCTGAATGACCTCAGGTATTGCTTTTGTTGACTTGAACACCACAATTTGTGCTCTCCTTATCCATCTTAGGAATTTAAAAGTTTTATGTGACATGGCTGATGTGTTGATCAATAAAACAACAACAATCATTTATACCGCAAGTTTAGTGCAGTTTCAAAAATCTGCATTAACCAAGCTGGTAGCTGTAGCAGAATCAATAGACAAGGCATCTTGCTTAGTGGTGTGCGTAAATGAAGTATGACTAAACTTTTAACACCCAATGAATATAGATTAAGATGATAAAATCCATATGCAGAATGTGTTCTACAAGCTGTGCAATGAGTGTGCTTGACAGTGTAATGCACGATAAAATGCTGTAGGTATTAAGAAATTCTTACTTTAATTTTCACACTGCTTCACTCAGTATTTGCACTGTAAGTTTGCAGTCAGCATTTGTTTTAAGACCTGTTGCAAAGGACCTCGGTAAATTTGCCACTCCGTGTTCCTCTGTCAGTTCTACAGCTTCATGTTATGTTAAATCTTCCCTCCTATTTTCCTAACCACTCAGCCCCTCATTTAGCATACTTTAATCTCCTAACTAGATCCTTTCTACTGTCAGAAGTTTCTGACGTGTCACTACTGCTGTAGAAGTCAATCATCTTTAGTTCAGGATGTGGATAAAAGGAATGAATCTTTTTTTTATTATTATTATAACTGGTCTAATACGTTTGTGTTTAAACAACGACTCCAACTGGTATTATTTTAATCCAGATGCTTGAATTTAGAATGACTACATTATATGAAATAAAGAAAGACAAATATCATATCATTCTGTTTCTAATCTAACCTGCTAAATCAGTTTCATTAAACCTGCTTTAAATGCTTTCTGTTTTTTTTTTTTTTTTCTCAGCTGGTTCAGAGTTACCCAAAATCTCACGTGTTCTTTTTAAAAAGTTTTCTTAATGACCAATAGGATGACATTTCCTACATACCTAAACTTACATACATATAATACAGAAGACAGCAGTAAATATGTTGTATAGTAAAAAAAAGACCAAACCAGTAATTACATGGAACACTGGATATTCTGATGAAACCCAAACCACATTTATTTTCATTCACGCATATATGTGTCTACCAGATCTATATTTCCCCAAGACAAATTACCAATGACCTTAGCATCACGATGAAAATAATTGACAATCACGCACTACAGATGGAAACTTCCTCCAGTAATAAAAAAGTTCACTGTTTTCAATGATACATGGTTAGCCAAAGGGAAACATCCTAACCCTCTGAAAAATCTGGTTTTCTCTTATCTGTATTTTCATTTATTCACAGTACTGAGCTCATTACCAGTTCACACTGAAAATAATCTAAACATTCCTCTGTTTTCTTCACTTAAAGTAGACATCTTTTATTCCAATCAATGAAGGACTTACACAGTACCATGCTTCTGGCAGTGAAATAAACCTCTGCAAACTGGAAATTCATTAACAGGTACTATATGACACTAATGAACATAAGCTACTGGTTTTCCAGGTTGATTTTTTTTTCCCTATTTCTGCTATCATGGTCAACTAAATGTAAATCCTTTCTGAATGTTACAGTACATATTGTTTAAATGGGCTAACTTACTAGGAGTTTATTATCTTAAATCTGTGAAGTAAACAAGAAGACAGAATATTAAAGACAGTAGCTCAGCATAAAATATGTGATATGCCCTTGAACTTATAACACTGCAGTAAGCAATTACCTTAAAGAAGCCACCCACACAACAGAATTATGGCTTTGTTCCTTATCTTCAAAGAAAAAGCCACTTGCATCTGGATCAAATCCTTTAAACAATACACAAACACTCAACATCAAAGCACTTCATTTTCTTCAGTTATTTAATTTAATTAGAGCTAATAAAGACATGAATTTAGACAGTGATTGCTGTGTAGAAAATCCCAAAAAAACATGTTCACGAAATTAATCAACTTGGTTTTAATTTTATAAAGATTATCCCCCCAGTACCTGACAGGAGCGCCTCTACTCTGCGCAGGTTTCAGCAAGACTGTCACAGTGCTGTCAGTTTGATTCAAAGGTGTTTCAAGTTCATATGGTGGCATAGAGGGTGCTAGAATAAGAAAAGAAAAGAGGCAGAAATAATAATTATTCCTATATTTCTTCTTTCAAGAGCTAAATCTTTATTTGAATAGGTAATTTTAAAGATTTCTTCAAATATAAAGACCATATTATAGGCCTAAGATGCTTTCTGTTTGCAACACAAGTGTGTGACTACTGTTAAATAACTTGTTGGGGGGGGGGTTAAAAAAGAAAAAGCAAAGAAATTTTGTGTCACTGCCAGTTTCAAGACAGGAAACAGACACTAGTACGAGTAAGTTTTCGGAAAGTACTGAGAATCCATGACTTGGAAACAGAAAACTTATCTCAAGAAGAGCATCTGCGAATGTGCATGCTGAAGTGACTGTAATTTTTGAAACTGAGCCCAGCTTTCTCAGTATGTCAGTTGTATTGGGATGCACTCTCAGAATTTGTCATTCCTGGAATTTTAACTAGTGCTGTAACTGTCCTGGGCCCATTATCCACCACAGACATGATTTACAATAATCAATCAGGATTACCACCATGAGAGTGTATCTTCATTTGAAGCCATACTCAATGGCACTTTTGCAAACTATGTCATCGCTGAGGAACTACAGTTGGGATAAAACCAAACGATGCCTCAGTTATTGTCTTTTACTGTTGCTACTTTTTTCAGGGCTATCATCTAGACACATTTTATCATTACATTGGATGGAAGGCTGCTTGCTTAATTGGTTGTTTAGCAGCCTGTTGTATCCTCAGAGTCCAGTTGTTAATGATGATACACAATTAGCAGATTAAAAGCCTACAGAAGCAAAAAGCTGTCATGACAATGATCTTTTCTGACCACAAGAATAATGCTGGGCAGTGAACTTCCCTAAACTAATTCATGCTGAAAAAGAAAATGCATTTAGCAGGGAAGAAGATCTCTTTTTTTTTTTTTTTAGCAGGTTCTTCTAATGGTTAATTATATTTCGTGATGAATATGGAGACCTCTTTAGCATCTCAATTTGCTGAGCTTAAACTTCCAGCCACTGGATACTTTGTGCACCATGCTGAAGAAATAACTCATAGTATGCTCCACATACATATAGCAAGCTGTGGGCCCCTCTAGCAAATTAAATAGCTGCAACAACACGAGTCTTTCTTTCAAGTGTATTTTCCAGTCTTTTTCACCTTCCCAGTATTAGCTGCATCTACTTGAAAGTAATATGAATTCTCTCCATTATCCATATTGACTTACATATACAAGTAAAGATTGCAATAATACTTCCATCAACAACTCATCAGTCTGCTGTGAAAATGTTAACACTTTCATTGCTTTTCATTGATATTCAGTAGTCTTGAAATGATTTACAAATGTAAAAAATAGTGTTCAAAAACCTCCTTGTGAGGTAAGAAGGTTTTATTCTGCTTACAATCCTGGATATAAGGTACAAACATTTACACTAATAATTTTAAGTAAATTGGGTACCCACTTTGAGAAGCCTAAAGGCATATTACAGTACTTTAAAGATTCAGACACAATTTTCACATATTTTAGTTTTGCAGTTTTGAATATCCAGAATTTGTTCACATAATGCCCCATTTTCAAGTTGGCCATCCTGAAGAAAATAAGGGAAGCACAGAGTAAGTGCACCTCCAAAAAGCTGTATGGACTTTCAATGATTTTTGAACATTTCAAGTGTCATTTCTTGCCCTTGGTCTCCTGCCCACATTTTAACAAGTCTTGTAACCTTCCTAACTTATGTGTCTTAGGTCCCTACATGCACTCTAAACTAATCTTAGTGCCTCTCCACTACAACTGTCTTCCTGACCAGAGTATGAGTTGCGGTTCTCCAAGTTCCACCTTCTAATCCTGGCTACGTTTTCTCTTTATCACAGATAGTGGGATATTATCTACTCTTCCATTTTTCTCCTGCCTAGGTTAGTATTTCTCCTCCACAGGTTAGTATTTCTCCTCCACACTGTTCACATGTACAGAAGGAGATTATCAATAAGAAAACAGGAGATATTTTTCCTGTCCATAGTTTTTGCAACTGCATGTCTTCATCTTTGGAATCAGAAAGCTCAGATGCACTAAAAGGTAATGCCCTTAGAGATTCTCTATCTGTGTTGGGTCACACTGAGTTGATGAACACACAAGCAAGGCTCTCAAAGCTGGGAGAACTTAAATCTATTCAGTAAGTATGGTACCTATGGTAATATTTGCTGCCCAATTCTGCTGACTTTCCATTGCTTATGTGCAAACTGTAAAAAATTACTATTAGCCCAAATCTGGACAGATTTTTAGAGTGATGGTCCAGGTTAATGTCTCTCTTCTTGCTAAATATTTAAATCTCAGTTTGGAAACACTTCAGTAATGTATCAGTCAGCAGAATTTTTCACAATGTCAGCCACATTCCTCATGTGGATGAAATCCTTCTTAGTACGAAAAGTAGCATACAAAATTTCAGCCCACACAGGTGGCTCTTCACAAAGTTATATGCAACAGAAAAAAGTCTTCTAATAGAGTGCCCATCATTTCTGATAGCATGAACTGCTACCAGCTCTGCTTTTGGTAATATATATTTACATACAGATCACTTCATCCATCAGTGCCAATCACAAAACTGTAGAATGAAACATACCATTTACAGTTCAGAATAGTATTACTCAAACCCTTAACACAGGAAATTTAGAGTATCTTATTCAAATGAAAATGCAGTCTAGAGTTAGACAAAGTAAAATGGAATGACTCAATCCAGAAATTGGTCAGAATGCACTGCTGCCACCTCATCTGTTCTAAAATATAAAACCCTTTCATTCATAAGTGTTCAGTGGTTTTCTTTCATATATATCCAAAAGAGCACTGGACACATCAAGAGCCTCAAAGCTTTAAAGGAAGACAATGAGATCACAGGCCAATAGCACTGCAAAGGATATTATATTCAACAGCTAAAATTTCAGTTGTGAGTTTTCAACAAGACTAAGAAATATAGGCATTCTGCATCTATTTTAAATTCCGCAGGAGATTAAAGCTTGTCCGTGGCTTTAAATACCCATGGACAAGTCATAAACATTCCTTGTTAGTGCAGTAACTAACACAAAGTAATGAGAGAATGGGGTGCAGACAAGACAGCAAGCAAAGCCTCATCATGTGGTAGCCTGGAGGTTATCCTCATTCCCAAACATGCCTGAAATACTTGTCATACCACTGAGTTTTAGCTGGGGACATATCAAATTTTGAGTAGAAAAAAAAAAATTAAGATCCAGCACTATTCTCAAATGTCTGAATTCTCATCCATTTTCAATAGTCTTGAATAGTCTTGAATAGTCCTTCTTTCCTTCCTCATTCTAATAAGGGCTGATTCTGCTATCTGAAGTCCTATCAAGTCTTGATGTGTCAGAAACTGATTTCTGACAGAGAAAGATTTTGCTCAGTATAGGAAATGGGATGAAAAATTAATCCCATCTTTACTGATTACTGTTAATTATGTTAAGACTTCCTATAAAGAATTATTTTGTAACTTGAAAATTATCAACTAACTTCTGTACTGGCAATAATTTCCACCATGCATTAACTGCCCTTTCCTGTAATAAGAAAAAAAGAAATTGGTCTATCTATCTCTGGTTGGAACTAGATGATCTTAAGGTCCTTTCCAACCCTAACTATTCTATGATTCTATGATTAACACTTGTTTTCATTCCGGTGAGGACAGAAAAAGAGTGATGAGGAAAATACACAGAATGAGAGCAAAAGAGAAACAAGATGTACCCAAATGCACTCCTTTATCTCTTCTGAAAAGCACAGTTGACCACAAATAGATAAGGCAATTTTCTATAAATATTACTAAGGGGCCATAGTTCAACTGTCAGTTTAATTCCCAAGAAGACTGTAGAGAAGTGAAGAGTAAAGGGATTCCAACTGTAACTTTGCAAAACATTTTGTCATCAATTACATAAGCATTTTAGAGGATACAATTGTATTGCATCCCATCAGCTAGAGAAATGAAGTGTTTCTTTGCCTCTGGGAGGGCTTTAAAACATTGTTCATGGATTTGCAGAAGTTTCAACAGCATGCTGCTGCTATTTGAAAACCACTACTACTGATGTTCTTGTCTAATTCAGTTTCATATCCACTTCAGTCCACACGCCTGCTAGGAACATACTCAGGTTGGCAGTTAGATACACTTTCTAAGAGAGTGCTAGACATACAGTATTTCTGCTGTACTCTCAATTGTTCATGGCTCATTGAAGAGATTTTCCAGCACCGTTACTGTACTAATTTAGAACCATGTCAAGGCTGACTAAGCTCTGAATGAAACCTTCATTCTCAAGTCCAAAAAACCTTATACTAAATGTTGCAACAGCAGCTGGCACTGACTGCAGGCACATAATTCATAGGGTTTCTTGGGTCTTGGGTCATAAGTTACAGTTGTGAAGAGGAATTTCAAAGTACTAGCTGGTATTTAAACACTTGGAAGTTTTTCAAATATGTTAATATATGTCACATTGACATCTTCAGGGATGAACATGTATTTTACTTCTTCAATTTGCTGCTTGTTAAATCCTGAGGAAGTAAACAACAAAAGAATTACATGTGATATTATCATAAGCAAATTATAATATTCTTTAATCAAGTACCTGATATTTTAGTGGTGAACTGATTTGTAATTGGAGGTCCAAAGCCTTTAGCTGTGCTGGCTCTAATGGTGAAAGAGTAGGTAGTGCCAGGATACAGTCCAAAAAAGAGATAGTGTGTTTCATTTCCTAGCTTTGAGACTCGTCCACTTTGATTGGATAAATCTATTTCTGGGTCAAAGGAACTGACTGCTTTGTAGGTGATCTGCAAAAGAATAAGAAAGTTATAAACTGCCTTGAACAGATGGACAGAGATTGCATCTTTATCCAGTAAACCCTCTGGATGTATGCACTGTCAGACATTTTATGATAAGCTATCTTACTCTCTTGTACTCTTCAAATTCCAAATCCCATGAAGGGACACAGAAACTCAGCTGTAAATGGTTTGAGTTATTACTTCTATATATACAGAGACTTAGAGGCAGCTGGATTACAACTCTAAAGGATGGGCTAAGGCTTACATTAATTCTTTCAAGATGCTGGCTTTAACAGCATCATTTTTTTAATTCATCTTACTGTTGGTTTCGATCAGTAACAACAGGAAAACCAAAACAACCAGGTAAACAGGTAAGTAAATAACAGAAGGTGTAGCATCCAGATACAACTGACTTCATTATAATTATACTTTGCTCTGAATAAGATTATCCATAAAAGATGATAAGGGCAGCTTAAGGCAAATTTTTCAGGAAGTGGGTAAAGCTTCTATTTTAGCCTGAAGCTTAGCTATCATAATTGCTAATTTGGACTTTTTCAGATTATTATATTGTACCTAGGTCAGGTACACATTGAAGGAAAACGGAGATAAAATGTTAAGTAACATATGCAGAGTGTATATTGTATCCTCAGCTCTTTCTTTGCTTCAAGCAGTATTTTCAGTTTTCATTAGAAATGTTAATAGAAGTTCACAGTAAAACTTGATTCAGATTTCTTCTATTAATTACTAATTTCTATGCCCTGTAATGAGAATTTAAAAATAAGAAACCCATTAAAAAAGTAAAAATTATTCATCTCTCCTTTTTAAAGTTTCATTTTTAAGCAAATAATTCCAAACACTCTTCTTATACAAAGTGATAACTGACTCTACTTTAGCTATATTTATTCCATATCATTATACTTAATAAGATTGTACATAGAAACATTTAAGTGTTGGCATTACACACCTTAAACACTTGCAATTTCCTAGAACCTCTGACTTCATGAAAATTGATTTTTATATGACCCATCTAACATAACACCAATAAAGTGTAGAAAATTGGCAATAAAAGCTTTGATACCACCTAGATAAACCCCGACATTATTTCACTAGATACAGGCAGATCCTCTACAGCTCCTCATCCATAAACTGCACTGGAAGTGCCTTAAAAATGGCTCAACTCACTCTCCTACTTACGGCAGAAAAATATTACATTACCAAGTATCTGAACTTTTATCAGTAAAGAAATAAAGGTTACATATTGCCCCATATAATTTTCCTTTCTGATGGTAACTGTTGTTATGTCTGCTTGTAGGAGAGCGAGTCAGAACTTCTTTTTGAGATTTTAAAAGACAGGTTGAACAACTGCATTACAACTACATTTTATACATAGTTTATCCTGTTTTGATGCAGATACGTGAACTAAATGATGTCTTGCAGCCCCCTTTAAACTCTGTTTTCTACATTTCTATGATTCTTAACTGGATTTTCCAAAATCTCATTTAAGTTCTATTCAAAATAATGCCAGGATATTGGAGACTCCACCGTCTATGTTAGATTTTTACAATTTTTTTTCCAGCATTTAGTTATTAGATAGCTATGAGCTGATGTTCAAGAATGATGGATGAAAAAAAAATAAAAAAGCATGAGGGTCATTTTCTTACTGGATCCTGACTATTTTTATCAAATGTAGACAGAACCTTGCCCAAAGGACTAATTCCTTTCTTCCTCCAACTGTGGATCTGTACTGGTGATAGCAAAGCAAAATAGTATAATTCATCATTATGTCAGTTCTTCATCTAAAGGCTTTTTTCTTTAAATATTGGTAAAATAATTGGATTTGCACGCAATTTCAGAGTAGCAATGAATATTTTAATACTTGATACTTCAACACACTTCTAATACATGTGATATCCACATATATTAAAAGATTGTCTCATTCAGGCACTAAAAGCAAATGCCTGGCCACGGGAAAGAGGCTAAGTTGCGAGATTTTTAACAACATGTAAAGTTAGGTACTCAGAATAAGAAATGCTAGATACAGAGGTGAGAAGATTGAGCTTTCTCACTGGCTGAAGGGATGCAGACTCAGGACTGCACATCAAGTTCTTCTGTCTGCTGGGATCAAGACCCTGGGACTTCCTGCTGAAAGCAGGTGTCTGCTGCTGTAGTTTTAACGCTACCTCTATAAAAACCAGCTACCAGCTAACGAGCTTGCCCTGGAAAGAGCAACTTTGCTCCTAGGTATGACTCAGGCTTACACACTTGCAATTTTGCCTCACCCAAGCTATGCCTCTTCAACTCCAGACTTAAGTATCTGGCACTCTCATCATTGCTTTCCTTCTGGCACTACAATTCTTTTACCTTTGGTTGTGTACAGCCCAGTGGCAGGTGACAGGTGAATGGAAGGACCATGTGCCCCTTGCTGCATGCCTCAGGCAATCCTCTGCAAGTATGTCATAATGAACTGGGGAATCTCTCAATCTGAAATGTCCCCCACCCTGACCTTCTCCTTACTAGGTTAGTGCTCATCTGACAGATCATTCTCTGTAAGATGAATGCCAAGGGCACCATAGTTTCCATGAACACAACAAATACAGCATATGTTTGTGTAAAAGCAACTTTAGTGGCTGTGCTTTTCATGATCAGAATATTGGATGTACACACAGCCAGGGCTTAGATGCCTCTTTTTCTAATCTTTGGCTTGCAAAAAATTGTAGGCAGGAGTTAGACACCCCACTTCTCAAGCTTGGGTTGTTTGGAGCTGTGCTGGATCCACTACCTTTGACAGCACAACGATCAGACAGAGAGGTGCCTACTGAGACATCATGAATAGTCTAAATCAATCTATAAACCACAGCTAAATAAATTTCATCTAGCTTGTCTGGATCTTACCCTGTGACCTCCTTCAGTTACATAAAATATGCCTGAAGCATACTTTTATATTCCACCTCAAGTATACATTTGAAATAGATGAAATGTCCCCATAATTCACTGTGTATATTTGCTTGCTTCTGGGCAGTTTAGCAGTCATATTTATGAAATCTTTGTGACATATTTTAGGCTTATAAGCAAACATCAGGGCAGAAAAAGTACTGACAAATAAACTTTCAGCAACTAGGTGCCTGTACACATTTAGCCACTTGACTGGACTGAGTCAGCATCTTTAAAACAGGGGACAGTTTGGTTGTATCAGTCTGTCAGTATCTTTTACTTTTTAAGTAATTAAATCAAGTTTATGACTTAACTGTTTGACTTGCTCCCTCAGACTCTGCTTTGAGGTGCATCAGATAAACAGTATAAGGAGATAATGGCATTTACTTTTCAGTGTTCTGTTCACTGTTGGAATACTAGTTTCTTTTGACTTGCACAGTTCTGACTACCTTAGAAAGTCTGGCCATGCTATTCTTTTGCATCTCTGAATGCATCTGCACAACATCCATTACAGATGATGGAATTCTGTATGTGTATATATATTACAGAATGAACTGCATGTATACAGTGCATATACTCCTCAGCAATGTAATTAGACGTGCATGAGTGTTTGTAAGTAGAAAGATGGTTCTTCATGGTGTGTGTCTATGTACATAAGCCTAACACCAGTAAGAACATTAACATATTAACTAAAACATTCTGATCCCTGAAGACAGGCAACTGTTGAAATAGCTGGAAAGTAGTTCATTTTATAAAAAAATCAATTCATACTTTTTCATAACATTTTATCCTCTTACAATAGAGTAGTTTTCAAAACAGTATCAATAGGTTACCATTCAATTCAACTTTTCTTTTACACAGCATCTCATTTAGGTGTTTTTTTTTTTTAAACAAAGAATTTCAATACCAATTTTGTAGTAAGGTCAGGTAAGAAGCTTAACAGTGATTACTGTCTGACAGCTTAATCTGTGCAGTCTTTTGTCAATTTTTCTAAAAGGTATTCAGGCAAAGGTTCTACACGAGGAAAAGCAGCAATTTTTAGACATCTAACAACATACAATTTTGGTTAATTTGCATTTAAAAAATGTTAGGGGATTTTTTTTTTTTAATTATGCCTGCTTGTTTCTATTACAATAGGCTCCCTGTAATGAGTCTTATCTAAATGTGATGCTGACTGTCACCACTGTGCAATGCCTCCTGTATTTTAAAAAGTTCAGTAAGATCTTTCTTTCAATCTTTACAATATTTGATCCACATTACTAGGTAGAATGCTGTATCACATGGTTCTAAAAATATCAGGTTTCTTAAGAGCTGATAACCCAGGGACAGTTTGCTTCTTGCATAATTCACTCCTACATTACGTATGTGATTTTATTACTTTGTAACCAGTACAATCTTCAAAAAGAAGATTCATTTTACATACACTGTAAAAAAAAATAAATATTTCTTACAAATTATGCACTTTCGAAAATCAAAACTATACATAAAAATTTAAACATGGCAAATGCTAGGTACCTCATACAGAGTAATTACACCATATGTTTGCGCTGGCTCTCTCCACTGAAGAAAAATCTTCTCTTCAAAGGTGCTCCCTTGAATGGATTCAAGTGGCACAGCACTCGGGACTAATGGATAAAGAGAGGAAAAAATCACCTTTTGACAAAAATTTCAGAAGGAGAAACTCTGTTAAATATTTGGGCTGTTGAGGCATAAAACTCGTCTCACTATTAATTCCCCAAGACTGAAGCAAATGCCAGGGCAGCTTAGGAGAAAAATGATTAATTTAACAAAACCTTGCCATAAAGGGAATGTGTCACCTTCAGTGTGAGAAGGAATTAGTGAGCATAACTCTTTTCCCATAAAATGCTACTAATGAAAGAAAAAGACAAGCCAGCATTTTACAAGGAATTAGGTAATATCTCAAATAAAAACTCCTGCAAGGAAAATTTACTTGAGGTACCTACTTATCAATAGTGTTACAATCCCACAGTGAAAAACAAAGTAAACATTCATATATGAAAATGGACAAGTACTGAAGTAATAAGGTATAGCTTCAACAGACTGAACTAGAATGGTTAGCTTGGAAAGATGAGCCACTTGTTGAACAGAACAGCAACACTCACTGACATTAGACCTGAAGACCTACAAGAGGGTGAATGTAAGGAAATTATGAAGCAGCCAAACCAAATATCTAACATTATTCATTTTTCTTAAAAGTCTCTTAATTTATGAAAATGAGCTCTGAAGAGTCATGGATGTCAGACCACTGTCAGGCATCTATTTCTGTTTAGTTTGTTCTGCAACAATTTCCTTATCCCTCAGTCAATCTCAATGCAGTTTTCAGAGAAGAATATGTGTAAACAGCACAGGGACATGTATTTGCAATTTTATTTTTGGAACACTTGCAATGCAATGACAAAAGGAAATCCTGAAAAATGCACATAGGACTGCTGTGACGCAACAGGCATTGATGGGTTAGCACTTTTCCACAAACTATATGTGAAAATACAGTAGAACACGCTCTGAGCAAAAGGTTAGACTAAATGAGCTCTGGAGGTTCCCTGCAGTCTACATGATTGTGTGATTTGAAAAATTCTCATGGTTATTTGGGTCAGTATACTCTGTTGTGTTACATCCAGATTTATGTACCTTAGTGGAGGTGTACAGTATACTAAAAGGTTGTAATTTCTGTCCAAGGTATTCTCTCAACTACTGATGCTGTTTTTTAATAGGTCTTGGAATAATGTAAAGTTCTAGAGGGCCAGGAATAAGATCAAACTATGTGAAATTCTACACAAACTACATGAACAGCCCAGATAACAATAACGTCTTTAGCTTTGTCATCCTACAGTTGAACTGAATCAAAATTAGAGGATGACAGCAGAATTAATTCTAATTAAACAATGTTTTGTTAGCTATGCTTTGTCAAATCTTTTGCAATAGCAACTATACATTCCTAAATGTTTTAATTTATTCTCTCATATATTTTGATTAGAAATTAGTAGTACACAAAACCAAGAGAGCAGATGGTAAATGATTTAATAGGTTTAAATGACAGACTCCAAGTATTTGTTGTAAGAGGAACTCATCATTGTTGATTTTTTTTATAGAAATCTTTCCAACATGTTTGCCGTAAATCTATCACTGATCTGGAAGAAAATACAAAGCCGTTCCTGCTCAGATTGCAGATGACAAAACTGGGAGGAGTACAGATCTGTTATACAAAGCAATGCCATTCATTTGATACAGTTTCTTTGAACAGCATACATTTTACAATAGTTAAAAGCAAGGTCAAATGACTCAGGTGCACTTGTAGAGGGCATGAAGGGGCTGTATCTCAGTACAGAACACCCTGGGAAGGTGAAACTGATTCTTGGTGCATGACCAGTTCAACAAGGAATCACATTTGGGTATCATAGCTAACAGAGTTCCAATAAACTCTCTGCAAGTATAATCACAATATCACAATAATATCACAGCAGACTTAGGAGGACAGCATAACCTTTCTATGTATTATTATTAGAACATTACAGAGCCACGTTAGCTAATTCTGTTGTCATGCTTTTTTTAAAAAAGATATTCATAAATTACATTACTCAAAATTTAAAAAACGAGATCTGAAAACCCACATGTTAGCTGAAAATACGCAAAAGGAATGGAGTATACATATATTTCAATGTCAGTATATGGAATATGCTGCTATTATCTGAATAAGCAACTAACAGTGCCCAGTAGTTGGAAAGCCAAAGCAAGAGGAAAAAATGAAACCACAAATCAAGAACAAATATTTAATGTTTAGCACATTGTTCTATAGGAAAGCTTACATGAAGATACTGTGGGCAAACACCTGAAATTTCTGCAAAATGATACTGGAAGTTTTAATGGACAGAACATAGCTCAAGCATAAGTCATTAGTTTAATGAAGAAATTATTAAATGATGTGTGATGCTTCATGTTATGTAAAAACTCATTTTAACACTTCCAATGGACCGTTTAATACCTTAAAACTGGTGAATTTGGTGGGAAATTTGTTACAGATTTGAGTGAAAGTAGAACACATATTTATATAGAAGTGTACTGACTATTAGACAGTATGCATGCATGAATATTTGCAAATATAAAACTCACCATCTTCATCAGTTTGTACTACAAGTTCCTGGCTTTCTTTTCGTCCTTCAGGATTCATTAGTACTAATTTGATGCTGACATTTGTATATGGTGATAAATTAGTAATTGTGTGCTGAGGATGTGAACTTTCTGTATCCCAGCTTACTTCTTCTCTCACTTGCTCTTGTCCTCCAGCCTGGTAACGGTAATGGACTGTGAGGTTGTATCGATGGCAACGTGTGACATTATATCCAAATGGTTCCCAGCAAATGGTGATTTGTCTAGATTTGATCTCCACAACCTCTAGTTTTCGTGGCCCACGCATTGGATCTGCAAAATTACCAACATAATTCTAGTATGATTATTTATTCATATTATAGTAGTAAGTAACAGGTGTAGCAAGTTGTACATTTCCATAAATATGAGGTATAAGCAGAAACAGAAATTCACTGCTTTTAATAGTGCAAATGAGAATGAAATGAAAGCATAGATCTGAAAAATCAGGGAGAAAAACTCAAACAAAACATGAGAAAGGGACAGAAAAGTCTTTGATGAAAAATGAAGAGCAAACAAAGTACGAGAAAGTTTTTATGCTTTAACTCAAAGTGCATGATACAGTTTAAATTATGCTTATTATTTTGCCTATTTGCTGCCTGCAAAAAATAAATGCATCCAATTTTTTTTTTGCAAATTAATCTGCATTAAAGCTTTTAGAGCAAAGCCCTTAACAAAACCAGTATCTAACAAGAAAAGTTAATTTAAGGGAAAACTTGCAAATATATGGTGATTTTCTCCCAGCACTGTTTATACAAAGAAAAAGTGTTAAGTGGTTCTTCAGCTATTTCTTATTCATTTGTTTTTCAGTTAGACTGAATGCAATTACTCAATCTCTATTTGGCCAGGACATTAAGTTAATATTTCAATTCCTTTAAAATAGTCCATAGGGTTCTTTTCCCATAAACATTACCTGGTAATACTCCCCCCCTTCCCCATCCCCCCATCTAAAATAAGAAGTACAAATACCTGTTTGTCATAGTCATTTAGCAAAGAATAAAAAGAAACAGATGAGGCACATCAGCACATACCTACTGCACCTGCGCTTTCCTGGTGATCTCTCAGTCAATAACCAGCCACAGATCACATCTAACAGAATCATACCCAAGAACATGGCTACTTATATACAAGAACCAAAGATTGTCACTGATGTAGTTAAATTTCCATCATAGAATCACAGAATCAGCTAGGTTGTAAAAGACCTTTTAGATATTCAAGTCCAGCCTTTACCCCAGGACTGCCAAGTCCATCAACAAACCATGCCACCAAGGTCATTGTCTACAATGTCCCAGTGACTAAGACAGAAAAGTGAACCCAAACTTCCACCATATTACAACAAAAACACTGACTTGACACCCCCCCGAAACATTTTCAAAACATTGCCATTAATAAAGCTATTATACATATTTAGCAATAATCTGAGTTTTTTTCATATTGGAGCCCTCAACAAGATTAAAGACAATGTCTGGTTTTATCCACTGCTTCAGTAGTTAAATACTTAGAAGAGTTTTAATGAGCTAGAAGCCTCTTACACGTAAACAAATTAATATGCATCTTCCCTCTTTCATGTTTATTAATCAACATGTCTTCACTAGGAATGTTCTAAACAATTTACACAGGATTTCATCTTTTTACTTTTTAATAAAATCCCTGCATGCTTGAAATATTTGTTCAAAGATGCAAAGATGTTATTCATCTTAACTCCTTGAAGAAAAGGTGTTAAGAAATTGTTTGTTCTCTCTAACATCTACAAAGCAAGGTATTTTTTACTGCTTTCAAATTCTCCAGATTCTTTTTTTTCTCTCTTTTTTTGTTGTT
>JAOEHX010073793.1:0-13933 GCA_025448015.1 Bolborhynchus lineola | reverse complement strand
CTTCAGTTTTATTTATACAATAGAAATTCAGGGAAAATAAAACATAAAATTTACTGGAACTAATTTTATGACCATCTATGGTGGCAGGAAACACTAACAGGAGCCTCTTAACAGAAAAATATTACATTTCAACAAGAAACGAAAACTCAGATGGCTTAGGTATGACCATCACCAGATACTCCTTAACACATCTAGTATGAACTGTCTGTATAGGCAAGAGCATCTCTTTTCTCATATAAAGTTATCACTCTGAAACTACAATCTCCAAGGTAATCACCTTATCTGCCTGAAAGGTACGATTGTCCTCCATTTTTCACCCCACCCTGACAATGTTCCTAATTCTGAATCAACCACACAGACACTGGGATTTTCTAGGACACCTCTGTAAAGCACAACTCTATGACAAGGAGCCTGGAGACGTGTCTGAACATCATAAGCCACAGATGCCGATCAGATAATCGGTGACAAATGTCGAAGTACTGCAGCTACACACAGGCCCTTTATTGATGAATCAATTACTGTCTGCATGAATGTACCCTCAGTGCTGACTCAGGTAAGCATCTCTACACAATTAAAATTGAAAGCTCCTCTTGCCTCTGTATTTTGAAGTTCTGGGAATGCCTTCCCTTCAGCAATTTCAGATACTTCTTGTTACCCAGATGAGATCTTTTGCAAACCCCCAATGATTAATCAAAACAGAAAAAGAAGTTTTTGAAAGTTATTTTGCAGATTATATATGCAGAAAAAAGGGTTTTGTTTTGTTCAGTGACATATAATGCAAACTATTACATTTATACTCTTGCAGCTCTTACGTGACTACTAAACAGACAAAAGAGCCTCAATGGATGCTATTCATTTGCAAGAAAGCCTCTGTTGTTTTCTTTAATTAATCACATTGATATTAATAAGTTTCAAATAATCATTCCAATATTCTTAGAATCTCCCATTTTGTCCCACGGTAGAAAAGCCAGATTACCCTGCCAACCGATAAGACTGAAAAATCCACCTTTCTTTCTCATCTTCAAAATTTTAAGCATACAATTGCATTAATGTGCAAAATCTGTTTGTTAATTAACATTAAAACATGTTAATGAAGACAAAGTATAACAACTTCTGTCCTTCAGAGCAATACAGTGCACAGATCATCACAACTCATATCTGATGACAATCCCAGGTCAAGCCTTTTCTCTTTGCCTTCTCCAAAAATAAGGCCTGAGACTGAGTTACTCCTGGAGCAATAGAAAGTTCCAGCAGAAAGAAGAGGAGAGTGCCAAAGAAGGAGAAAGGCATACTGAAGAATCAGGTTCACTGCTCCTTTTATTGGAGTTGGGTAGGAGATAAGGGGGAATGGGAAGATGCTAAGGAAGGTGAGGGGATATCACTTGTATCAGTGCATACTGCTCATACTCCCTAATTTCTCAGTAAAGGATTACCAACACTCAGTGCTGGCACTGCAGCCAGTGGCTGCAATTTCCCAGTGGAATGCTTGGAAACAAAACAAAAGCAGAGCCACTACTGCTCTCTCCCAGGAGTTGGCTGTTTCGGGTAGCCTCCCATGCTTAAAGCCAGCCCCAAGTGACAACCCAGTTGTGCTGCTAGATATAGCATGGCCTGTAATAGTACTACAGCCCCTGAGTTCCTAAGGATTCTGAGTGCACAGTATGATAATAAACAATATGTATTGGAAAAATGAGAGTAGTGTCATTAAAAGAATCTAAAATCACCCCTTATTTTCAAAGTTATTTGAATTCTTTGAACATCACCCACAAAAAATTCTTTTTTTCAGGTCTATATTTTGCCCCAGTTTTGGCTACTCTCAAAACTATAAATATATAGATGCAAATCTATAAAGGGGATATTTAAAAACTACTCCAGAATAACCTTTTTATAGAAAGCTAGGCAAGCCAGCCCCTTTCAGCTCTTTTTTTTTTTTTTTTTTTTTTTAACCATAATATATCAGATATACGATATAAAATATCAGACACATGCCTGGGAGGATAAATGTAGCTACAAGACTGTTTGCTTTACAGCAATCTCTTTCTAGAATAACATTCCCATAAGACTTTCATCACCCAGTTGAATTTATACCATAGGGACAAAGTATCCCAGCGGAAGCCTAGACAGAAAAGCTCAAAACTTTGCCTTGGGGTGTTAGGGGAGTGCTTACCTGCAGCTCAGTGACTGAAATCATAGCTCTGTGCTGTTCTGTTCTAATTTATCTTGGACAATTAATGTTAGAGTCTGCTATACGTCCACAGTAACACACTACTCCAAATCAGTTTCACACAAGTTTGAACAGAGCTGGCTTGTTCTATGAGAGCTTAAATTGATCTTAGGCCATAGTATTACAACTGATAACTAGTTAAGGTGGAAGGCAGTGGAGGAAAAGGTTAATTTCTGGCCAAAAACACTGGTCAGTATATGGTCAATAGAAGGAAATGAAAGAATGATCAATGGGTATAACAGGATGAGAAGGATAGCAGTGGCCTCAAAACAGATCAACTAATACTCTTCTAAAAATTCACTTCTCATTTTACGGTACAGTACTTCTCTTTGTAAGTTTTATCATCGCAGAAAGTTTTTTATTTTCATGAAAGCTGTGTTAACATTTTCTAATCTCAATTCCAGTACATGTTGATGTTTCTTAGCATTTTAATGCAGCTTTATTTTCATTTTTAGGTTTGGACAAACTGAAGGATGTCTAAACTGGCCTTTACACTTAAGTAATTATACTATTTATAGGGTCTATGCATGACACCTACTTTCTCAATATCTTTACACAGCACAGGAAAATCATATTCACTTCAGCAAGACAAAGAGTGTTTTTAAATCATTCCACCAATTCCATTTAGTGACTGAGTGCAAAATGATGGATTAATATAGATTAACACTTTTAACTTTTGTTTTTCTGATAGGTATCACAGTCCAGTAAGGACTTATCTGTTTAGCTACAATGTGAAAATACATAGCTTATTCAGTGGTTCATGATTTTACTTCCCCTATAATGTCAAAGTAAGCACAATAAACTTTAAATCAACATACTTAAAATATAACTAAAATGCTGTTTAAGCAAGCTTAGTACATTGGGTGTCTGTTTTATACTGTTGTGACTATAAACTTGCCCTGAATCCTATAGCAACACAGAAGGTTTTTCTGCTGTTGGAACACTGAATCACCTAGACAGAAGTAATAGGTTTTCATCCTGCAAATGACACGTGCAAAGTTTTGCATTCACTATGTGACACTAGCTTCGCTTGCCATTGTATCCATTCTAAAACAGCATTCTAGGTTTTAGGGGGGTTGTTGTTTAATTGCATTATATAAAAGGAAAAAAATGTTAGACTGAAATTGTGGGTCATAATGACCCTTGGTAAGCATCCAGTAATTTAGGAGCTTTCACTAGTAACACAATTTTTTACCATTAATATTCTTCTGTTGTTAGAATTGCCCACTGACTATAATTTCATAATATTTCCTGCAGATGGCCAGAAATAACATGCATGCAAGGACAAAGAGAAGCAAGCAAATTCCAAAACAATGCTATGATCTTCATTACAGAAGTGTTCTTGTAGTAATTAAGTGTGGAGCTGCACATATGGTGTCTCATTTATCCTCATATTTTCACTGATGCAAACCTGCTATGATAATATTAATGTAAATGTAACCATACCAGTTTTCAGTCAGTCTGGGAGCACAGAAAAGTTTTGGTTTTGTTTTTTTTTTTTTTTTTCCTTTTTCCACAAGTAATTCCACTTTTTTTTTTTTTTTTTAAACTAGAAAATGAGAGAAAGACAGCGACAATGTCACAAGTTCAGCTACAGTGGACTTCCCTTCTTCGTGCCTTTAAAGGAAATAGCTACCTCGTTATTTCACTCTCTTTTGGTGAGTTATGAGTAATATTTTTTCTGGTTTAGGATTATTTCAACAGAGGTTTTACTCTTAGCAGATGCTATGATATCCAGCAAATGGGAAGTTTTTCTAGTGAGCTATGTGAAAGGCTTCTGCCCTCTGCCTAAGTATTTGACAAAGATTACACAAAAAAGCTGAAGCACATAACTACTGCTGGACATAAATACCACAAATAGAAGGAAGTTACTTATGCATTACATCTATCTCACCAATAATTCTGATGCAATTATTGGAGAATTGTGACACTAGTCAAAAACAGTGAAAACTTCAGTGGTTATTGGCTTACAAACCTAATCTATATGCAAAGCAAACAGTATGCTGAGAAGCTGCTTGTCCCTACATATTCAGTGACAAGAGTGACAGCAATAAAGACGCTGAACTGGGTCTTACAGGGATATTAACAGATATAAATCAATCTGCCATGGCATCCTTTTTGCAATATCTTATACGTAACATTGTAACTCTTTTTTGAAAGAGCCAATTTAATACTTTATTAAGGCAAATTTCTAGAATTCAAAATTTCTATGCATGCTACTGTTCACTTTCTTTATTAGAAAGTATAGCAAAAGTACAAGACTCACTGCTTACATTTTCAGCATTCAGAGTTTCATTAACAGATTTTAAAGTTTTCCTCCAGCATTTACACATAACTTCAGGAACAAATACGCTGTTTATAAAAAATGCAAGAGTAACTCACTGAGTTTGGACCTTTTGTCTCTCACAAGGAAAGCACACAATGGTAAACCCGACATTCTTAGCCATATGACTTCACACAGTTCATGGAGAAGTCAGATGTAGCACAGTTTCATAAAACCACTCCTATTATAATCAGCAAAATATATAAGAAACTTTCATTTATATTGCTTTGTTAATATGAAAGCTGGTTTAACTCAGAAATTATAACATCGGGGGTGTTATATTTTTATATTGATTTCTGAGGCTTTGGAAATACAAATCAGATATTCAGTATATACATACCACATCAATTTCTACAAAGACAATCATGGAAGCCATTTTTTAAAAGTTTAGTTATGCATGGAAGAAATTACTGGGAACCTAAAGCACTGGATGAACATGACTATCATTCTGGAAAGATATAAAGGACACAAATATATTAAAACATTAGATTTTTGGTCCATAAGGGACACAAATTTTAATCTCTGAAGCCTAAAGCACTCTACTAATGCTTCAAATTAAACTCCCAAGGTACAGCTAACATCCCCCCACTCCACTGACTGCAACAAGAATATACAAATGTAGACAGTTCAAATATTTTTGTGACAATAATTCTCTAAGCATAAAAGAGAATCAGCCTACTATTAGACGGTAGACTAAAATGTAATTATAGCTAAGCAATACAGTTTAAATTCACTTGAAAAACTGTTTCCAGTTCAAGGAATAATTAGCATAATACAAAAGTTAAATCTCAGGGGTGATGTTAATTATGCTTTTCTTTCAGTGTCCCAGGGAAAGAACTAAATCAGCCCATGCATCAATGTGTAGAACATTTTTTACAGACTATTACTGTTTATTAAAAACAGCCTGGGGCAAAAGTCATAAAAACTAAAATAGAAATATAATATTCATGTGGAAATACTACCAGTACTAATTATTGCTGGGATTCTGAATTACCTAAGAATATAAAAGGAGTGTAATAGAAGAGAGAATAACATGTATGTTAGAGAACCGACAAATTTAAAATCACTACTTTAACTTTGCATTAGACTAGCTGAGATTTATTCACCTTAAAAGGCACAGGAAATAAATGCAAAATATGATCAACCTTCAAACTATCATAACCTGATGCTGTGTCTTGTGGTTCATTTTAAATTAGAATTATCTCTGTCAGAGGACTTGATAATATGGAAGAACAGCAATGTGATGAACTGTATTTCAATTCAAAAATGAGCACTCAAGATTAAAAACATCGATTTCTCACTGAAGATGAGGTTATGGCTAACCTTGGCTGCTGCGAGGAGAGGCAGGGCCCATGTGATTTAATTCCATTTTACAAGGACAAGCCAAAAAATACTGTCAGGAAGAGCCCCTCTTCCTTCTCTGTGGCCTTTCCACTGCTAAAACAGATGATGAACTGAACTTGTTTCTATCTTTAAACAAAGTGAAGAAGAAAAGAAGGACTCAGTGTTAAAATAAGATGTTACATTTTAATATCAGTTTTTGTACTCCTGTGAATACCGTAGGGGTAACTGAGCAAACACTTGGAAATGACACCGATTTTCTGACCATTTTCTGAGCATTCACCTCTCAAACTTGAGGAATACCTGACAACAGTGAAGAAATCTGCCTTTATTGAAGGTACTTGGTCTTAGTTTTCGTTCTACAGACTTAACAACCAAATCACAGAACCACAGAATGGTTGAGGTTGGAAGGGACCACTGGGGGTCATCCAGACTAACCTCCCTGTGGGACTACCCCTCATCTATCCAGCCACCTATAGCACTGTAAAAGGCAGTCACGTTAGTCAAGCGTGATTTCCCTTTCGTGGAGCCATGCTGACTACACCTGATCACCTTCTGGCCTTCCCCATGGTTAAAGATAGCATCCAGGATGAGAGATTGCATCACCTTTCTACTGATTGAGGTGAGGTTGATAGGCCTTGTAGTTCTCAGGATCCTCCTTCTTGCCATTTCTGAAGCCTGGGATGACATTTGTTTTCTTCTAGTCCTCAGGCACCTCTCCTTATTGCCATGACCTTTCAAAGATGATCAAGAGAGGCCTAGCAACAATGTCTGCCAGCTCCCTCAGCACTTGTGGATGCATCAGGGCCATGTATCTGGAAGTCAAGTTTGTCTAAGTTATCTCATTTTCTCATTTCTGAATCGTCTCATGACCTAATCCTCCTCAGCAAAGTAAAAGACTTCATTTCATCAGACCTTCTCCCTGGTCTCCTAGGTGAGGGATTCCTGAGGGCTGGCCTTGATATTGAAGACTGAAGTGAAGTAGATATTCAGTATCTCTACCTTCTCTGTGTCCTTTGTCACCAGGGTCCCTGCTCTGTTCAGTAGCAGGCCTACATTTTCCCTAGTTTTCCTTTTACCTTTCATAAAAAGTGAATAGTCTTCAAGATATTGTACAAGATATTGTACAAACTTTATGTCATACAAAGGCTTCTGCTTTATGTTGTATTAAGACTCAATCCAGACTCTTAGAAGGTAACAGTGAGCACTGTTGGAAATGGTGATGCACCAAAATAATTCTCCTTCTCATGAAAGCAAAATGCCAATGTAGAAAATATCTTTAAAATTAACATGGCACATCGTTTTGGGTTTTTTTACTTCAGTACAATAGCTTGTTTTCTGCTGTATTAATAGAAAGATGGACTGCTGAAAATCTAAAAGATAGTTATTTGTGAGATGGTGATTCACTTTTGCATTTAGCTTTCTTTTACATCAGAGTGTTCTCAGAAAGCAGATACTAGTCTTTTCTGTTTATATACTTAATATGTTTGAATCTTGCTTAAAGAAATCTGATGGTGTCAAACACTTTCTTAAAAGAAAACTTAAATTCTATAGCTTTTAAATGTAGAGAAAGCAATCTTTATATGTAGTTGTACTTGGTGCATTCTCATCTAGAGTTCATACAGGGAACAGATACACCCTAGGAAAGATAGCAAACATAGGCATTTTTATGCTGGTCTTGACTACAGGCCATATTGCTATGCATTCCTGGAAAAAAAGAAATCCTTTTGAGGCAACTTGTGGACATTTTTCCTAATCTAATTCACTTTTCTTCTTCAATTATGTATATATATTTTTTTTCTATATGTAGATACATATTGTAACTTTTTTTTGAAGACTAGTCATCAACATCTTAGTCAGACCACATCTATAGTACTATGTCTGGTTTCAAGCCCTGGTTCAAGAAAACTATGGATAAACTGGAGCAAGTTAAGCGAAAGGGCAATGGGTATATACTGAAATGGGCTGGTTCAGACTGGATAAGGCATAATTTTCATAGATATTTTTCTCACTTTTTTGCAGTTAATTTATTTTTTTCCCTAAATAAATCTTCTTGGGTATCATGGCATTTTCATGTATCCAATACTTCTGTTGATCCAGTTTCCTATCACTAAATGGCCATTAACTGTCAGCAAATACAATCTTCATGAAAAAGCATCATCGAATCATAGAATAGTTAGGGTTGGAAAGGACCTTAAGATCATCTAGTTCCAACCCCCCAATCAAGGCTCTGTCCAACCTGGCCTTGAACACTGCCCAGGGATGGAGCATTCACAACTTCCTTATATATAATCATAATATTGGTAGTAATATATTCAGTCTCTACAGAAACAAAAGACGGGGTTGTTTTTTTTTTGACTCCTCTTCCACATGAATTATGATTTCCATTGATCTGCCACAGTGCTGTGAAAGTGGGGTGGGTTTTTTTCTTTCTTTCATAATAATTATGGTTCACAAAGTTTAACAAAACCCATAAGGAACTTATTACTCAAGTGCTGTTTTAAATAAAGTTTATGAAAGAAAATATTAAAAAATACACAACTTGAAATGTTCAACTTCAAAGCATCTAATCATCTGCAAGCTATTTGAAAAAGTTTATTTCCAGTACCTCTCATGAAAGAATAAAATTTTCTACCTGGTTTTTTTTCAATACTAATTATTTTCTTGACAAGTGATTAAAAGTATAATAATTTACATTAGTGAAAATACATACAGTTCAGAGATACAATGCAGAAAACATCTAAAATATTTTTGGTTTTTATGGAAGCAAGAGAATTCAAAGTAATAATCTAGAAGTTCCTATCATTTAATAAAAGAGCATTTTTAGTAAGGAATAACATTTTATCTGATTAATGCTATGAGCTAGTTTAAGATTATTTTATTCCTTTTTTTAGGTATTAAGAACTTCTTCATGAAGAAACCAAAAATGATTTCAGAAAGTTTTTAATATGCTGATTTAAAAATTATAGTGGCTTTTAACACAAGAACACCCATTCACTGATAAAAATATTTCAGAATTACAATAAGCCTTACTTAGGAAAATGAGAAAAAAGCTCACTCTGCCAGGAAAAGAAATAAGTATTTTAAATATCGTTCATCTTCCAACTAACATTTTCAAGTACTTTATTATCCAAAAAAGTCTTTCTGAAGCCTGTGATGAAAAGCACTGCTGGACACCAATCTCAATTAATTCAAATGCAAATAAACCCTGAACTTCAACCTACTTCAAGCAATCAGTGCAAGCACTGCCAACTCTCCCCTCATTTAACTCTTTAGCAGTTCTCATTTTCTTAAGATTTGCACAACTTGGTAATGCAGGCAGATAATTCACCACAAAGTTTCTAGTGTATGGTAGAAAGAGTGATTAGTTGAATAGACTTACTATGATCATTTCTAGGGCAGTAAGGGTAAATACCTGCATAAACTTTGTTATCAATTAGATCACAAATACATATTTTCAAGTCATTGCCATATCCAGTTAGTAAGAAATCATGCCTGGCTAGACCATAACGGTCTGGCTGATTTTAACTTATTTCATTACAGCTCTTGGCCCATATATTCAGTCCATACCACCAGAAGTACCAGTGACTAGGAGGAAATGAAAATTAGGAGAATTTTTGCAGTTCTTCTGCCATGTTAATTGTGCAGAAATTTCTTCATCTGCACTGGTCCATTGAATGAAGACATGTCTGTTAATAAATGTGAGTACTGGAAAGGACCACAGCCTGCCTACTAGGAGACAAGCCTTTGTAACTGTAGGTTGCTCAATTAACTTAGAAAAAAAAGAATAAAGAAATTGTAAAATAGCATAAAAGAGAGTTAGCCCCTGGGTTTGATTGCTCTTGCTTACTTCCCTGGGCACTAGTAATCTTTGATATTGGCATTAGATGGAGTTTCATATAGCACTGTTTTCAAAGATGCTGGTCAACCACAACAATTATTCAACTCACATCATTCTCAATATATCTTTACTATAAAGTTTCAACTTACTGTTCTTCTAAAAACTTAAAAGGGTGTTCTTTGTCTTTTCTGTCTACCAAGAGGCAAGAAAAAGCACACTGTATTAAATATGTATAATATCTTATGCAAAAAAGTTCTCAGCCTTTTTGTTTGTTCACAGCTATTCCTTATGATTAAAAAAGACAAAAGAAAAAACAAAAGAAAAAAAAAAAAAACTTGAATTATAGAACAAGGTTAAAGAGATTTTCAAATAAACTTGTTAATCTATTTGCTATAAAATTAAGTAGCACAATAGGCCAAGCTACACTGAATAATTAACAATTATTTTTATCCTTTTGCTTAGAAAAACCGAGGAACAAAGTGGCATTTGTTTCATTACTCCCCCTTGAGCCCATGATTCACTCCTGTGATATTTAATGTCCTGAATTATCTCATACTATTTGCCAGCCTTGAGAAAAAGATTCAGAATCTAAGTTTCATTTGACCTCTTCCCTTTAAAATTTCTAAGCCAAGTTCAGAATTGTTAAAAAGCAGAACTATTGGTATTGGACCTCCACATTTTTATTTAGGCTTGAAACTAACAAAACCAAGCAGAGACTTGCTTTCATTATTATTTCATAGTCTCTTAAGAGTATGAGAAGAGTGACACAAAATTTACATTCATTTTCTAAAATGTTATATAAAAAACATGTTTAAAACTGTGTGTACCTATCCCAAGGAGAAGGACAGGAGGGAAGGAGGTGGAAGTTTGGTATTTATTAGAGACTTCATTATGTGATTGTTAAAGTTTTTTTTTTTTTATGGTTTAATATCTGTGGGTTTTAAAACAAATACTGAGGATCATTGGGTAAACTCACAAACAAAAATATCTGCATGACAAACCATCATGATTAGATAGATGTAGAACACACCTAGATCTGAGCAACCATATTATTTGAGTTTTACTGAGTCTTGTTTACTGTCAAAGATAGCCCAATAAATAGCCAAGTGATCCACTATCAAATGTAAGCTTAGGATGTCTGACAGGCTATATGTATGTTGATAACTTCAATAATTGTAAATGTATGCCCTCACATGCATATCTTTGTGTGTTGATCAGTGTAAGCAGGGTCTATAAAGCAGCACTTTTAATAAGGGTTTTCCCTGAATAATCATGTCAAGACTCCTCCCTAGGTTTGTCTTAGTTCTGCAGTCAGCTGTTACATCAAGTTGTTAGGATCCAGTTTTCTTCAACTTATGAATGGTGGTGTTCAAGGTGTTGGAACTGTGCACTATATAAAGTCACATCCTTAGAAGTATACAAATATGTTTGAAGGATTACTACTGAAAAAAAAAAAAAAAAAAGAAAGAAAAAGACTGCTTCTAATTAGAACAGTTGACCAAAATGGCTATGGACCACACCTGTGGTATGTTTTTATATCTATACATCATATATATATAAATATATATATATATATAAAACCCCACCATTTTACTGAAAAATAGCAGTGCCATTTTACTTCCTTGACAGTCTATATATCATTTCAAATCTCCATATTTTTAAATGACTCAAAATAAAGGTGCCCTATACAAATGAAAGCAAAACATTACATAGAAAATACAATCAGATAAAAGACAAATATTTAAAAGTGAAGAATTAATGTCTTAGTATCGAAGTTTGTCATCTGGCTGATGCTGGTAAAATGACTGATCTCAGCCAGAGCAATGACTTTTACTCATATAATGATGGATACAGTTCCTTTGGAGTTAACAGGACTCTGTGTATGAATAAAGGCTACAGAAGTGAACAAGGGTTTGCAAATCAGGCCCTGTACATTTACACATAAACATCAAAAGTTTGGCCATATAATTAATGGGTTGGGTTTGTTTGGGTTCTTTTTTTTTTTTTTTTTTTTTTTTTATTTGATTTGGGTTTTGGTTTGAGTTTTGATTTTTTCCTGTTTGCACCACATGTGCTTTAAAATTAACTTTTCCCAAATATTTTTGTAAGGTAAGTTTAGAAAGCAAGCATCCTGAATCTTCCTACATCATAAAGTATAATTATTTAAAATTATACCTAAATGCTTCAAAGCAAATTAATATTCATGTCAATGACAGCCGAGAAGAGCTGTCCTGGATGATGGGTAGACTAGCAATGAAGGTTTGCAATCAGTGCAAGTGCTGGGTAATAAACTTTCCCTACCATTTCAGATAGGAAGGCAACAGCTGCTTTACAGAAACAGCTGTAATGGGGTGGGGGTGGATGGCACAGAGAGGAGGGAACAGTAAAAGGTATGTATTTCCTAAATCCACCTTAACTTAATTAAAGCCTTGGCAATTTGAACTACTTTCTCCTCAATCTGAGAACTAGCCTTCAGTAGTTCTGTGTTGCTGCCCAATAATTACCTTTATATTCTAGCTGATAAAAATATTCAGTAAAAACAACCCTCCTTAATTTTATAAGAAATGATGCAGGAGTACAAAATGATACCATATAATATGAAGCAAGCCTCCTTTCATCAGCTTCATCTCATCAGCAAGTTACCACATACTCACAGTTTAGACATACTAGCACTTGTGCAGGACAAATATGTAAGGAAACAATTGTGGATGAGATCTCGGTTCCAAAGAAAATTCATCACAGCCACAAGAGTATGAAGTGATACATAACACTAAAAAATACAGGGTGGAGACCTCATTCACCTGCCTGTTGTGTTCAGCCATCTCAGTAGCACTGGCTGCAAACAGAAGCAGCAGCCCATTTCTTCTGGAATCAGCCTTAATCTCTCTGTGGTGAAAATCCCTGTGTGGTGTTCTGTGTGTGGAGAAATCCCTGCATGGTGCTCTGCCCCGTATATGTAGAAATCCTTGTGCGGCACCCAGCTCTGCATGTGCAGAAATCCCTGTGTAGCACTCAGATCTGCACGCGCAGAACTCTTAACTCGCAGGAGCGGTAGAAAACCCCTCTGTCAAGCAGAGTGCTCTACCAAGCTTGCGAAAGGTTAAACACCGCTGAAATAACAAGACATTTTATCTGCCCACACTTCCCAGTTCCATTCAATTTCCTACAACAGCAGTCCTACAATGCAGCATAATGTGTTATTATTAAATCAGGGATTCGAAGTTACACTTAGCTGTGGCCTGGAGGAAGGCCTGACATTTGTCAGTCAATATCAAAAGGAAGCAATCCTCAGCTTTCACGGGCACTTGCACGTTACATTGACCTTGGAGGTAAAAGCACGGATGATCCCTTTCACAAAGGTGGTGTTTCACAAGTTCACAGTGTTACAGCATTAAATTGTGCATCGAGTAACAAAGTATCACTGTCCTTCTGTCACACAAACATAACGTGCACGCGCAAGAACGCAGAGCAGCATGAGGCTGGTTTTAAATCCTCCTTAATTCCTACTTTGCTCTCTACTTCCCAGAATGACCTTATGTATCCCTCCTTCCCCCAGACAGAATCAGCTAGAGCTTTTCGCATCCCCCAAAGCTGGTGTTAATACAAAGCAGTTTCTACCATGTCCTCTGATATCTTTCTATAACACACAAGGTTTCTGAAATAAAATATTTTCAAACATTTAAACATTATCCAAACAGCAAGTTTTGAAGAAAAATAAGTCTGTAACTTCTCATTTGTGATTCGTCTTGTGTTTACAGAGCCCTTTCCACTGAAAACTGCACACTTCCTTTCCAAGCGTTGCCCCTCTGCTGACCTAAAGGCTAACTAGCTCCCAACTTTGCTCTGCCTTTAATTGCCAGCTCCTCCATCCCTTCACCAGCCCACCACCACTTATATGAAGATATCAGCTATATAACATACATATATTCCTGCTTACCTTACCCAAGACTCTAGTAAAGTCCACAAGGAAGAAAAACAAACCCCGCCGAGACCCCGTGCAATGATCGCGGGATGAGGAACGCTTTTCCGTCTCACAAAGCCAAGAGCGGATCTGGCAGGGACACCGCTAGTCCGGAGAAAACTCGAAGCAGCAGTTCCCGGCGCCGCTTCCGGCCGAGATCGGTGGCGGTAGGAGCCCCCGGTCCCGGGGCGCCGCGGGGAGGCGGCGCGGGGCGCCCGCCCTTCAGCACCCGCAGCGCCGCGG
>JAOEHX010073783.1:2226-21919 GCA_025448015.1 Bolborhynchus lineola | reverse complement strand
TAGCAGCCTTCCAGTATCTGAAGGGGGGCTATAGGGATGCTGGGGAGGGACTCTTCATTAGGGACTGTAGTGATAGGGCAGGGATTAATGGGTTCAAATTTACACAGGGGAAGTTAGATTAGATATAAGGAAGAAGTTCTTTACTTGTAATGGTGATGAGACAGTGGAATGGGTTGGCCAAGGAAGTTGTGAATGCTCCACCCCTGATGGTGTTCAAGGCCAGGTTAGACAGAGCCTTGAGTGACATGGTTTAGTGTGAGGTGTCCCTGCTCATTTCAGGGGGATTGGAGCTAGATGATCTTAATGTGCTTTCCAACTCTAACTCTTCTATGATGCTATCATCTGCCTGGACTTGTGCAAGACTTTTGACAATGTTGAATACTACAGCACCACCTCTAAACTGGAAATTTGAATTTGGTGGATGAACCAGCTGGTGAATAAGGAATTTGCTGGATGCTTGTACTCTCCAAGTGGAGACCTGTGACAAGTGGTGTTCCAGGTTGTTACTGGAACTGAGGGACTGACACTGTATAACATCTTTGTGTGTATCCCAAGCACAGATACAGCCCAGAGAAGAAGGATTGGAGATACTCGTGGATGAGAATTTCAGCATGACCTAGCAATGTGCATTTAGAGCACATAATAAAACAACCAGATCTCAGGCTGCATCCAAAGAAGCATGGCCAGCAGGTTGAGGGAGGTGATTCTCCTGTCTACTCTGTTATGCTGAGACCCCAGCTGCCTTACTGTGTCCAACTCTGGGGCCCCCAACAGAAGAATGATGTGGAGCTCTTCAAGTGAGTTCAGAAGAGAACCACAAAGATGATCAGGAGGGTGGACCTCCTCTCTCATGAAAACAGGCTGAGAGAATTGGGCTTGTTCATCCTGGAGAAGAGAAGGCTCTAAGAGACCTCACAGGAGGCTTGTAGAGACTCTCAGACTGAATTCATGATACATTGGAAGTTACTGATGTTTGTTACAAATTCAGACATTTCTTTCTAAAAACATCAAACTACATGTAATAACTTGATATGGAAAATGAACCAATTTTAAAAGAGTATAAATCCACATCATTTAGTGCATTCACTAAATGCTGAGAATATGAAGAATCTTCTTAGATGCAGTAGAAATTATCCAGTATAACTTTTCCTCCTGTTTAATATGAACATCTAACACTGACTAACATTTACAGTAGATTATGCGGTTCATTGATTCCACCTAATGCACTTATTGCTAATAAGTAATATGTTTAAAACTGCTGAAATAATAATGTGGTATTCTGAAGTGAAACAATAAACATCTATAAACATAACATGTAAATTATGATTATCCTTAGCTATTCATTACCCCTATGCTAGAATAATGCCAATGCTTAACTATGTGGTTATACATAAAAAATTATCTTTTATCACAAAATTCTGATCTCTTAACTCATCTAGACTTTTCCTAAGACTGCTCAAAACATTAGGCAATCACAAATAAAAACATAAATATTTCAATTGCATAAAGTACTCAAATATTTCAAATGTTGTATTTTATGTGTGCCACATACTGAAAGCTGCAACAGCCCGATATCAATATGTCATTGAAAGGCTATATAATGCAATATGGAAACATCTTCATATATCTTATGCAAAAAAATGTTTTTACTATGAGGTAGAAGTGAGTCTGAGACTGCCTTAGCTTAAGATTTTATAATATAGCTAAAATTATGGCATAGCTAACATTATAGCAACTATCTCCCTGGTAGTTCATGCATATGATTTATATGTGTTTTAAAAATAATCTGCTGCAAGACTGTTGAAGGTCACTTTATCAGATAAGCAAGTCTGTTCTATAGGAACTGCAGCTATTTGTTTCAGTTTATTTGGAACTGAAACAAGGTGTCATGAACTTACAGAAACCTTTGCTCTATCTTGCATACAGTTACTTGCGTACTTCTATACTTGTTACTTATTAAACAATTAGTTTTCTTTTTTGGTTTTGATGATTTGTTCCTTTTTGCCTGTGCATCTGTAAACACGTAATTGACAGACCCATGCTTCTCCAGCTCTCTAAGGTAAGCTGTATAATATTTTTGCCTTTCTACTGCAGAGAAAAGTTTGAAAAAAGTATTTTTCTGAACTATATTTTGCCCTAGAGGAAAATTTGAAAATATATTTAATGACTCTGTTTATCACATTTCCTTATGCACATGGAAAATAATGTGATCTGTTTTGAAAGGCTCTTTTCAGTTTTTTCTTCTGCAAGTGAGAGAAATGTTCTTAACTGAGAAATAGAAACACTACTGAAGCTGAGAACACCGAACTGATTGAAGGAATGATACTTGGCACACAGGAGTGAAGACTGGTGTTCAAAGATGGACAAATTTTAATTCTTTTGAGCCAGCCACTAATAAAGGTGCTAATTGCTGTTTAGAAAACACAGTTGGTTTAGTACATGAAGTTACTAATAACAAGACAATGTATATTAGAAAGTAGTTAATTCATCCAAATTCTAATTTTCTCATGATCTGACTACATTTGTCATGACTGACTACATTGGATGTGCATTTTCTTATTAAATATGGCACTGAAAATTACAAATTCAGTTAAAGGTATAATATTAAACAAAATTAGTGTTTAAAACTGCATATAAACCCGGTATTTTGTTTGATTTTCCTCTTTAACTTAAAATAACAATGTTCTTGGCATGCTAAGTTTACTCAGCATTTGCTCAACTACATTGCAACATAGGAGAAAAAAACCTGCTTTGAGAACCTGAACAGAAACCAAGTAAACATCAGGTATCTTAAAGGTCTTTTCCAACCTTAATGGTTCTACGATCACCTATTAAAGACAGGCTTCTTAGAAATTCTATTGACACAGAATAAGCTTAACTACATAAAGCTCGGTCCTCAGCTCATGTATACTGCCAGAAATTGTTGCTAGCAACAGAAATTGCCCCTGGAGTAAGAGAAAAGTAGAGGAGTAGAGAAATCATACACTGATCAGAGAGCATGAAAATACAAGGTGGCTTAGTTTAAAGATGGTAGAGAAAAAGTAATTTTTTTAACGCAACAGCTGAAGCAGGCAAAAAAAGAACATACACCTGCAGTAGAGAAAAATAAAATCTAAAACCAGCACTAGCTGAAATCAGATTGGCCAACAAGAAGGATGCGTGGTCAGCTGCCAAAGTCATACAATAAACCTGTACAAAACCAGATTAATGATAAAGTCACTGGGAATCCAAAGCACTAGATAATTTTACAGTAAACATAACTATTAATTACTCGAGATAGAATATCTGGATAGGAATATTTAATTTGCTTTCAAATATGTTTACTGTATTTGCTTAGAATAATCCTTGAAGTTCTGCTCACATAAAATTAAATCTAAATAGTCTGTTTCCATAACAACATAATACATTAGTTTTCTAGCTTTATTTTTGATCATTTGACTGCAGGATTGTTTGCTAGGATCTTTGTGACTCAACTCTTCAGTGTTTCTCAGTATTACCTAAATGAAGACTCTGCATATTTATTTAATCTTAAGGATGCTTCATAATACATTTCCTTGAAGAAGCAATACAGGGTCAAAGAATCTGACATGGAAATAAGAGAACCAAAAAAAATATTGTACTTTCATTGGTATTATAATAGAAAAAATAAGAAAATGAAACTAGATAAATATATGTCATACCTTGATTTTTTACTGGCACTATTAGATTACAGCATCACATTTCTGCCAGTGCGACTAAACTAAGACAGGTAAACAAAGTCTTGCTTTCAACAAAAAGATCTAGACTGTGTGAAAACACATTGAATGAACAGATGGAGAGGAAAAACAAGTGAAGAATAGGTTCTACATTCATTATTGTAGTTTGCCATTCTTTTTATCTTCCTCAGTTTTACATTTGGACCTGTCACATTTCCTTGTTACCTGTTTCATACAATGTAGATTTATTCTTAGCTCTTGTTCCTAAGTTGTAATAAGCCCTGTAAAAATACCTGATCCCTTATCAGCAGAAACACCTGACCACCCCAATTTAATCTGAACAATGTTCACTTGGTTCTGACATTCTCCAAGCAACTAAATGCAAAGAAAAATAGTAAGTGCTGTATGAGATATAAGTTAATCTATCCCTTCAAAGGCATTATCTGGGCCTACAGTGGAAAACTGTGTGTGATTTGAGACACCTGAGCTAACACAGTCTTGGTTAACATGTTCATGCAGTTCAGCTCTGAGCCCCCTAGACAGGGCTCTTTGAAATCTTGCAAGCAGTAAAACCTCATTAGTACAGCTAACAAACAGGCTTATTCATACTATGTTGTTAACAGTTCTGCAGATTGTTTTATTGTGGTCCTTGGATGAAACAGATGTGCCATAAAAGGTATAAAGAGGATGAACATTAAATGATAAATAAAACAGGAGAATCTTTCATATTTACATAGTTACATATTTTCATAGTTACAAATGTCTCTCAAGCTAGTTTAAAAAAAGCTAAACAGTTGCCAAATCTACATATGACTTTTCCCAGGAAAAATTTTCCATTAAAATATTTTGCCATATTTTGGATCATCACTAAGTACTTTTAATTCAGCTTCATACATTATATAAAATGGCAGTAAGAAATCGCAAGGTTAAGATAAGATTGTGGTGATATTAATGAAAAAGATTAAAAAGCATATAAAAAGTGTTTCTGTCAATAGTGTTTTGTGTCCCACATTTGTTAGCTGTGGTTTTATTTAGTGCAAAATTAAATAATCATGAACCTATAAAATACAGTAAAAACTTCACATCAGTTTTGTGTGTGAGGAGATTTGATAATTCTATTATTATGATGTGTAAAACTCTACAAACATAAATCAGAAATTAAGAAGTTTCAAGAATGCCTGTAAATAACTAAAAAACCTGATTAATATCACAGGAAAGGTTTTTGTGAGTGAGAGAGGGAAAAAGTGAAACTATGAGTGAAGTGTTAGAGTAGATGAGTAGAAGGTGGAAAAGCACAATGTATGGTGACATCAGTGACTAGGGAGGGGAGGAAAGTGGCAACTGAACTCAGCTCAGAAGCTGAGGTGAGAAAAAAAGATATTTTGCTCCTATCTTCAAAATTGTCATTAATCCCTCAAAATTGGGGTAGTGACTAAAGAATCAGTTTTTAAGTAAATTTCTATTCAATAAATCTTTGTTTAGCTCTCAGGCTCATAACAGCTCTGAAGTGACACTGCCTCTAAAAGAGAAGCAGCTGAACAAAACCTCTGTGAGAGGGTAATTTGCTAACACATGTACCCACGCTAATGCCTTTGAAGAGTTAATACAAATGTGTGAAGTATCATTATGTCACTGTCTGAACTGCATAAAGTTTTCTATTACTTTCATCTAGTAGAATTGGGAAGCAACCCTGCACCAGAAATTTTTTCATGCCAGGTGATATAGTGGAAAAGGATACTCCGTTCTTGGATCTTCTCTGACAGTAGAGAATAACTACATGTTAGCTTGTGAGAAATGGGAATTCAGTATAATGTAGAATAACAAAATCTACAACTAGGCTATTTTAACAAATCACTACTTTTAAGATCACCATTAAATAACAAAAGGCAAGCAAATACAAGGTTACTTTTTCTTGGATCTTTGGCTTCAAAGTTGTCTATTTTGAGCAATTCAAACAACTAGAGAGGGGTTTTTTTTTTTAGTAGATGTTTTATAGCCAAGAGTTGTGACTGGAAACTAAATTCTATTCTATCACTGATATTAGCCCTGCCCTGTAAGATGTAAACTGTGGACTTGCTTTTTTGATTTAACAATAGTGTGTTGAGAGCAGTAGTCCCTAGACTCATATGTTAGTCTTCTTTAACAAAACACAGGGCTGAACCCCCACAAGTTGTGAAACTGATACAGGGGTTCTTGCAATTTAACCTTCCAAGATTGCACTAGAGAGTGGTAAGCCTATTTGTCTGACATTGCATCACATATGTAAAAAAAAATTTCATTGATACTGACATTTCAAATTTTCAAATGTCTTTTGAACCTGAAAATTTTACTTCAAAATATTGAGAATTGCTTTAGTTCTGGAATGACTGGGTGGATTGCTACCATTTCCACCTCAAAGCCCAACAAGAAACCAGAAATGTTTGTTGGTTTTGGGGTTTTTTTATAAAAGCAGGGTTTGTGATTTATTGAGTTAGCAAATTTATCTTAATTCACTATGCCTCTCCAAGTTCAACATGCTTATTGAACTCTGACAGAATTTGACACATCAAATTTAAGCAGGAACTTCAGTTTTACTTTCATTTTTTTAGATGAGGATTTCCTAACTAGTGGTTGCAAAACTCTGATAGGACATGAGAGAAGACAGCTTTAGCTTCTAATAGGATTTAAACTCATGCTTCCTCCATTCTTTGCCTCATTCACTCCTGTCAAGTATACTACACAATAAAGCCATGGACCATTCAAAGAATATCATATATGGGAAAGAAGTGACACATTCGATCTATGCTGTAATAACAAACTAAACAATCTGGAATAATTTGAAATTCACTGGACCAAGTCAAAAGCAGAAATATGACAACCACAGTGTAATATTTAGGACACATTCCTATGATCTCTGGATTCTAAGCTAACCAGGTCCCACAGAAAATAAAGAAGATCATTAAGATCAAATACCAAAAGCAGTCCCCCATTACTTTCTAAAGTTATTTTTAAGTACTAAGAAAAATAAAGCACTGGGATGCAATGAAGATTTCCATTATGTTTTGTAAATATGAGCCCATATTTCTGCTGTCTGGAGGGGCTAGTCAGTATTTATTTATGATTACTAAACATGAGTAAAATTATTAGTCCTGTCACCCTGACGTTCACACTATATGTCTCAAAGAATCTCCCCGATGTTATGCACCCTTCTACTCTTGCAACCCAGAAGTCAACACTTCATTTCACAAAAATTAAGCAATGTTCTCATATTCATGCTCAGCTAAATCGTTTGTGATAAAAACTTTGAGAGCTGAAATCCATTTCCCTCTGAGGAAGATGCAACACCCTCTTGTACAGTTCACTTTTCATTACAGAAGAAACATTTTAAAAAAAAACAGATGTTCATGGTCTCCACGCAGCCTTCTCTTCTCCAGGCTCAACAGCCACAACTTTCTCAGCCTGTCTTCATACGGGAGGTGCTCCAGTCCCATGATCATCCTCGTGGCCCTCCTCTGGACTTGTTCCAACAGTTCCATGTCCTTTTTAGGCTGAGGACACCAGAACTGTACACAATACTCCAAGTGAGGTCTCATGAGAGCAGAGTAGCGGGGCAGGATCATAAACTTTGACCTGCTGGTCATGCTCCAAATGATAAAATATCAGTTGTCATCAGTGTTAAAAACTATTCCAGAACACTTCAATTTTGCTATCAGAAAACAAAAAATAGGTAAATGTAGGATTCAGAAGTTAATGGCAATTAAGTTGAACATTGTTTAGATGAATACTTCTTGTCTGCAGCAAAGAGGTGTTGCCAACATTCGGATTTTTATGACGGGTAGAAAGCCACTTCATACTCTGTTACAAAAAGTATAAAGATGTGAAAAATTTAGAGGGCATTCATTTCTGAGGGGAACTGGTGGTATCTGAAATTCAATAGGTTGTTGCTTTTTTGCTTTTTTTTATTTATAAAAAAGTCTTATTTTTGTAAAAGGAGGAAGCTTTAAGTGTGTTTATGTAACCACACTGTTGAAAGGAAAAGAAAATGTAGCTGTAAGTGAGGAGATAACAAATGAAAAAGCACAAGGATGGATGCACCTGGAATATTCAGCCTGGATAACTATTTACAAAGGGTGCAATTATAGGCCCCTCAAGCACACCTTTGAACAGCTGGTCCCTTAGAGTTGAAGGTAAAGCACTGAAGGTTATTTTGGCTGTCAGGTTTAAATAACAACCAACTCCCTACTCCCTTTCTGCTTAGCGCATGCTTCACAAACAAGGTACATCACACTCTGCTACAAATGTTAGGCTGTAGTGATGGGCGTGATGACCTTTACAGTGTGTCACATCCTGCAGAAAGTTAGGCACAGCAATGTACTATATTGTTTTCCTTTCTGACCGTGCCACTCTCTAGCAGAGTATTATTATTTTTTTTATTATTGCTTAGATTGCCTGAGAAATTGGATTTTAATTTACAAGCAGTCTTTCCACTATTTATTTATTTTTTTAACTATTAGGAATACATTCGAATTTATTCTTCATATGCTGCACTGTACATTTCTGGAAGAGCCAATAATGCTTAGATAACTATTGACATCTTTTATGCAAGATATACTATTGTGCTCTGGACTGTTAAAATGCACCATTATTATATAAAAGCATATACTTTTGCCCATGCATTTTGCCAGTAGTTTTATGTAGTACAGTATATTTCTTAAGGACTCTGATTTTCCAGGAAGACTTTAGACAGAGTAAAATGCAGCAACACCAATTTAGTAGAAAATGTTATTTCAAAATATTCAAATCCCTTTTGGAGTGTTTAATGCAGAAAGATACAGACAATAACTAGGTACTGGAGAGCATGCATATATTGGGTTTTGGGGTTTTGGTTGTTTGGGGTTTTTATTGTGTGTGGGGTGTTTTTCTTCTCTCCACTATGAAAAATAAACCCATTCATGCTGAGCCACCAGCCAGCTCATCATTACTAAGAATCTGTTTCAGATAAACCAGAAGTTATGTTTAATGTGGTCACTTTTATTTCAGTAAGTCTCTGAATGCAGAAAGATTTCATGTTGCAGAAAGCAGACTATGATTAAATTACAAGATAATGCATATCTTTTGACAGTTCCAGAGTTACCCAAACTCAGAAAAATTGTTACCCAGCTTAAAATACTCATTGGAATAGACAAATCTTGGACAGGCATAAACCATCCGTTTAAATATTTCAGGGATTCAGTAAGAGCACAGATCAGAAGAAGCATTGGTTTTAGGTTCTTTGTTAGCATGAGAGAACTGTGGGGTTTGATAGTTCATAAAGTATCTTCACACATATTTTGCTATCAGCTCCTTTTCCCAGTTAGTACTAGGGCATAGCCCTGAGCAACCTAACCTGTAATTAGCCCTGTTTGGAGGAGGGGGTGGACTAGAAGATCTCAGAAAACTCCATCTGTCTCTAAATCTATACTGCCACACCAGAAAAGAAAATTCCTGGCAGATTTCCTAGGACATTTGCTAGGTGCTTTAAAAATTACAAGCTGCTAATCTACAATGTCCTTGGTAAACAGTGAGCTCTTATGGGTAAAATATTTTAGCTGCACTGAATGCATTTCCTTTTAATATATTGGTAAAGTCACTGTAGTTCTTTAAAAAGGCTAAGGGAAAGGGTTAGAAACTACTGGACAGCACAACTACCCCTAATAGCACTATTCCCTAAATAGAGGTGTACTAAGGTGTACTTACCTGGCCTTCTGCTCCCTTCTTGGCAAGACACTGCTTCCAGACTGGAATTTTGCCTTTTGCTCCTACATCTCTCCTTACCCACCATGCTCCATCTTCCTACTTGCACTTCTATTTCTTTTTCCTCTTTCTGGGAAATAAACCTCATTGAGTTTTAAATAATAAAACTTTATTCTAGAACTGGTTTGTAAAATAGTAGGAGGAAAAAAGATAACCTTGGGAATGCCCAAAATGTTCTAGAAAAAGTCATTCCTCACCTGCACCCCACCCTCACCCCACCCTGTTATACATTAGTGTATAATAAGCAGATACTGTTGAGGTAAATATGGGAGATCCAGCTTTGTTGTAACTCAACATATTCGACTGAACTTGTTCTCCCACTTCCCATGTTTTCACCAGGTCATACATGCTGTATGCATAGCCTATCTGTGACTATCTTATTTCGGCAAGAAATCCTACCTCAGGTAAAAGAAATTTCTCCTCTGATGTACCCCAATGAAGTTTACTTTTCAAGTAGCTGATACCTTTGTTTCTCGCAGTTTCTAACAATCTAATTTTTTCTCTATGATAAGCCATTTTGTTTTCTTATTATAATCAGATACTAACTTAAAGGAAAGGAAAAAAAAAATCAAACCAAAAAACATTTCGTAGGGCTTACTCTTTTACTCCCTGTGAGATATAGAAACTAAGCACAGCAATAGTGGCAATATTTTCTCTAGTTTCTGCAGAGCTTGCTTGGATGTACTTCATCTAAACCTGTGCTTGTGTTGCCAATGTATTCAACTTCTTTCTTTCTCATTTCTTCTCCAAATGTCACCTTTTTTTTTTTCTTTAACTATTAGATTACATACCACTAAATTGAGAAATAACCTTAATCAGGACATTTCCCAAGGAATGGAATTAAACCTAATGATACTTATCAGCAAGAAGTGCTCCTTAATTGGGGTAGTAATTCGCTTAACTGGGATGCCTGTAGGTTATTTACTGTAATCAGATAAGGGCATCTGATCCTTATTTTCCTGAGAAATAAGGAAAAGTGCTAGCTCTAGAAAGACATTGTAATTATAGCAATGCTGTATTTCAGGTGCAATACTCGCATTTCAGTTGTTGTTCACCTATTCACAGCTACGCTGTGCACAGAGCTTTACAGTCATATAGCCTATGCCACAAGTATCCTTCTCTGAGGCACAGTGGCCAAGAAGGTGACATACTGAGTGTTCCTTAACTCTCAGGGTAGGATAAAGAATATAGCAGCTTGTGCTTTGAATAAACTAGGATTCATTCATGAAAGCCAAGTGATCACTTGATCTGCCAGTCAACGAGATCACATAGCCAGCATTGGACTAATGGAATAGCCTAATAATGGCTAATAAAAACTACAGAGTAACTAACGTCACCCAGCAGATTGCTTTCAGAAGGTCCCTGAGGATGCACATACTCAACGAGAACTTGAGCAGTGTTTCAGTAAGCTGCAGCTATTTTATAACTGCAGATGTAAACTGCTTTCTCTGAGCTATTTAGAAGACTATGCTCTCTGGGATGGCTATATTAAGAGAGTGTTTAGGAAAGTGTTTCAATATGCTACTTTAATTCACTGTATTTTAGCTCACTTGGTCAAAACAAAAGTTGAACTGCTGACAAATGACACAATAGCTTTTTCAGCTCCTTAATGAGACAATAGTTTTTGAGATGGGTAGGGCTACAGAAAGCTACGTCAGACTCAAGATAGCATTTTACTAATTATACTCCATCACAGCATTATGCAGATGAAAGTATTCAGCCTTTCAGTACCAGACATAAGGGAACCAATCATGCAAAGCATCACTTTCAAGATAGAGGTTGTTACAATTAAGACTAAAACCAACAAATACCAACATTTATTTTTTTTTATTATTAACAACTTTACTGCAAGTTGGGTGCACCAGAGCTTTAAAAGTTATAACTAATGGACAAGCCATTCTTGATTGCTCTCATCCTGAAATTCACTGTTACTCTTTTCATATGGTTGAGTATCTTGATGTACTTGGAGGTCAGGAGTTTACTACATCAAAGCCTGCTAGTCAGGGTTCTTGGGAATTGAAAGGATGAAGAATAATGGATTCCATTAATGCAGATCACATATCCAGGCATTCACAAAGCAGTAAGAGTAACAGTGAACATGAAGACCACACTTTTATATGCAGAGTTAATGCCCATCACCCTAATGTCAAAGATCTTAGAAAGCAATTGCACTTTCTTTTGCTTTTCATTCTCCAGTGGACATTTCTGCTTCATTATACAGGACTGTGTGGAGCTCAAGAGCCATTTGCAGACTTTGTCCAAAAATTTTAATGAAAAAATAAAGTAATAAAATCTGGATATTTGCATTAATCAGAACTTCATCTCTTTCTCTTAATTTCTTTGCAGCCGCTGATGTAGGAAGGAAGCTTTATAAATTCATTGATAGTTAACCTGGATTCACAACAGTGGGAAGATAACATCAGCTTATAAGTAGGGGAAAGAAAATACTAGCTTAAAAAGGTGGTCTGATAGCAATTTTTCAGGTGCTCAGCTTATGTTTTCAACTCAGCAATCTTATCACAACAGTAACTCACAAAGTAATATGTCTTCATTGCAGGACCTCACAAATAGACATGAAACAGGCAAAAGAATGCATAAGCAAGCAGATAACTTTGAAGAAGCACTTATGGACTGAATCATGTAGGTATTCTTTCTGGTCCTACTGCTACTGACATCATCTGGCACAATATTCTCCGCCTGATTAACTTACCTGAATCAAACAAAGTATGTCTGTTCAACAGTTCCATTGAACCAATACATTTTGGAATGGATTTCTAGGACAGTTGAATAAAAAATAGCCTACTTTTGTATGCTTTTAGAGATAGATCAACTTTTTGAAATGAACTGTGTATAGCAGGGGAGATAGTGAGCTTCTTCTAGCAGCCTCCAAAGATGCTGTGCTATGTGCAACAATATTGTGCAGCTTCTACAGAATATTCCTGGACATCAGTCTTTTGATGGACATTTGTAAAAAAACAGAGCTTTTTTAAGAAGCATATATTCTCTTCCCTGACCTAGATCCATTAGTGCATATGGAGTGGGGATAATGACAGAGGCTCTAAAGCTCTGGCCACTCTTTTCCAGAAGACTGGAACTGCTCTCAGTGCTTGAGCTCACTTGAATTCCATGTTTTTTCAGCAGAGCTCTGCTCTCACTCCTTTCGAAGCAGCCGATAATCATGAAGCAAAGGCTCTTTGATTTCATTGTCAGATGTATATTTCCCAATAAAAACATGGGCAGTCTCTAAAATCTACAGCAAATGATATGGAAGTACCAGTCAGCAGTACAGGGAAATCATACGGATATACCAATGAGTTGTCTGGGGGCACAAACCTAACAATATGAGATGAACTGTCTCACTTTTGAGCTCTCTGTGGGAGCCACCTGAACCACATAAAAATGGTGGGCAGAGGTTGGATACTTCTTGCTCTGCATTATCATTAGTCACCCTTCTTACCCAGTAGCAACATGCTGTTCACAGCTGTCCTATTTAGAATTTATTTCAGATTGGCCCTCTTCTCTCAGGAGGGCATGTGAACATATTGTGCATCAAATGGCAGTCTTAATGCCTAAGAACACTTTGGTGTTATATAGGATATATAATCCAAGTGCTTACAAAACAATACTGAAGAGGTTTTATTGATATTGTTAGTGTCAGACTGTCCTGGGTTCAGCAGCGGTAGTCATTTTTCTCCTTCTTAGTAGCTGGTGCAGTGCCATGTTTTTGAATTTCAGCCTGGAAACAGCGCTAATAACACTGATGGTTTTAGTTGTTGCTAAGTAATGATTACCCCGATCAACGACTTTCTCAGTCTCATGCTCTGCCAGGGAGGAGGGGAAGCCGGGAGGAAGCAGAGACAGGACATCTGACCCAAACTGACCAAAGAGGTATTCCATATCACAGCACGTCATGGCCAGTATATAAACTGGGGCAGTTACCCAGAAGGCCAGACAGCTGCTCAGATAGGGCTGAGTATTGGTCAGCAGTTGTTGAGCGGTTGTATTCTCTTTGTTATTTCCCTTGTCATTATTTCTATTGGTGGTAGCAGTAGTGGTTTGTGTCATACCTTAGCTATTGGACTGTTCTTATCTCAACCCGTGGGAGTTACATTCTTCGGAGCCTCCTTCCCATTCCTCAGGGAGAGGGGGGATGAAGGGGGGCAGGGGGTGAGCTAGCACCTGCACGGTTCTAAGTTACTGCCTGGGCTTAAAACATGATGCAGACTAAATATACAGAGTGAAATTCTCCCCTGTTGAAGATGACATAATATTTTTCATTTGGTTTCATTTTGATGAAATCATGTTTGATTGCCAGGAAAAAAAAAAAAAAATAATAATTTAGCAAAAGGATTTTCTGTCTCATTACAGAAGAATAAAACTGTTTGGGCAAGTAGCATATTTAAACCACATCTTGGAAAACACAGATCTAGCATGAATAACAGATATGATGTTATCACAGTATACAATGAACAGCGCTTGGATCATATGACCAGAGTGATATCCCTGTAGAAAAATATCATTTCTGTTAGACAGAGCTTGAAATTACATTCCATTAACAGTCAAAAACAACAGAAAACTCTTTTGCTGATGGAAGAGGTATTCACCTTTCAGTAATCTCTTTTGTGATGGCATTAGCTGTGGTGTAACTTTGTGATGAGACAGATCAGAGGACTGATCAAGAACAACCAGATTGAAGGGAACAGAGGAACACGTTGTGCTTGATGACAGCTTACAAACACATAGAAATTAAATTATTCTGGCTATCTTCTAAAGTACTGCAGATAAACAGACTTTTGACCAAATTTAATAATTATGGTTACTACACTGTTCCGTGTGGACTACCTTGTATCAATCTATCTGAAGCTGCTTCAGTATTAGTATTACATATCATTGCACAATACAGACGTGCACAAGGAGAATTTTCAGGCAATATGACAAAAATGTTCTCTTCATTTCCTAAAAGGTAGTAGTTTATAGTATAGTTACAATACCTACCCTATGTAATTAGGATACAAGTAGTAATTATTAGTATTAAAAATTTATATCAGGGTGGATCTCTATCAAGTTCAGGACTAGTGTTATTTTCCTTTTCAAAATAATACAAAATAATTTGCTAATTTCTAAATGAAGAGAGTCTCTCTGGAGTTGAAACAAACAAACAAACAGAGCAGATAGTTACTTCACTCCTACAAACTTAAGTAAACTAATGCTACATTTTCTACCATGGTGGCCATATGACAAAACAGCCACTCAACATTACAGATTAGCTGAGGAACATTAGTTACAACTTTATGTTTTCAGGTAGCTGTTACACTTAAGTCAACACATTTAATCACTTGTTAATAATTTCATTTAAAAGTTATTTCCATGGTTTCAGATTATTTTGTTTTCCCTGCTGAAAGGCAATATTTAAATATGCAATTGGCGATTGAAAACCAAACTCTTTAACATAGTACAATGGGTACATACTTTTTGTTTGGACCCAATCAGCCCCCCTGAATGCTCACACAAAAAAGTCCACATGCCATAATGCTTAATTCAAATGGAGACATGTTTAACGGAAACAGTTTGTCTCCGTGTTTAGTGTCTTGTGGTTAAAACACTGTCTGGCTGAGGATGTGAAAGACTTAAAGTCAGGTACTACTGAAGTATACAAAAGTCCTGATGAGTTTTTAGTGGCTTCTACCTTAAGACAAAGAACAGAAGAATAAAGTCAGAGCACACATGGTCAACTGTGTAATGCTGGATAGAGACAAATATTATTTCTTGATCCAAACGCTGATCTGTTTAATCCCTGAAGCATGAGATTATGATGATGAATGAAAATCTCTTTGTTGTCATTTTTTCAACACAGTATGCCACCTGCCTGATCTGTCATTCACAATTCAACATCATTTTACATTTTAGAAAATGATATATCAAGACCCCCCCCTGCTTTTTCCCTCCAGAATGAGATTTGGGTGTTTTCTTTGTGTGAAAGAAAAGACAACATATTTTCCTATTATGAGCTTAGACAGCTCATGGCCACTTAAGAGGAATTTCTAAAACGTACCTTTTCCAGCTATAAAGATTTTATTTGCAGATGGCTTTGTGTTAAGTGATCTTGAATGTATACATAAAAAAATCAGTAACCAAGGCTAAACTCTTCAGACCATTAAATCTTTAAAGCATAATCTTACTGTGACCTCGAATGCAGAACTGCATTACTAGCTATATTAACTAGTGAAACAATAAAGACTTCAAATTTAATTCCAAACTAAGAATAAATTACATTTTTCATTACATAAGTGCAGGATTTATCATTACTGCTGAAGAAATATCTTGCACTGAAAAAGAGTGTAAAAATGTGATACTCTGGGACAATCAAAATGGATCATAAATTTGTGCCAAATTTGCAAATAACTTTGGCCAAAAAAAAAAAAAAATCAATTCTGTCATCCTAGCACATATTTCATTTGGAAATACAGATAAAATTAATTAAAAAGAAAAACATTGAAAAATGCCAAAAGACAAACTCCAGTGGTTTATTTTGAATGTCATTTTAATCCAGCATCCTAACCTTACACCGCCTGAATAACATTTTCTTTTATATTTTTAAAAGCCACTCTTACAGCTGGTGTAACAAGAAGGTATAAGTTCATCTTGGGGTTTTTTTGGTGTTTTTTTTTTTTTCTTTGGGGTTTTTTTGTGTGTGTTTTTGGGTTTTTTTGCTTGGTTTACTTGTTTCTTTGTTTTGCATAGTATACCTAGAAATATACCAGGAAAGGGGTAATAAATTATTGAAGGAATTATACCCCAAATCCCCAATTATTATTATCTTTTAGCTTTAACAGAGATATTTTATTATTTCTTATTTGGCTTTGAACAAACCAATATAAAAATTAAGAGAATAACTGTGATTGTCTCACAGAGATTTTGTTCATCATGGAGATGAACGTCACTGCTTGGTTTTTATAGCCTCTTTTAACAACTGAGTTCAAAAATTCCAATAACACCAGGTGCAGTTCTACAGGGAAAATCTTAAAGATCCATCTCACAGGTAAGTTTAGCTGTGGTAATTCCAGTAGCTCCCACTTTCAGCTGACTTTGTGCCCAGGTGCTTATTTAAAGTCATGTCTTTCAGATGTGGCTGGCACAGTAGCTCATAAACCAATTTACACAACACATCCTAAAGTAAACAAGCCCTCAATTTCAGTTTTCTTCAATTCATCAGAATGTAATGAGGAACAGTTTAGGAGCTGTCACACAAGCACCTGAGCTGTGCTAGCGCAGATGCAGAGAGGTAACTGAGAGGGGTTTGGAACATGGAAAGTAATGCTGCAAGGAGCAGCCCCCCAGCTAAGCCGTTCCCAGAGCAAATCAGAATCTTCAGACAGCAATTCAGCACATACCTAGAAGGCAAGCCTCACTTATATCATTAGCTATGTTACAAACACAAATATAGATGCAATTACTAGTTTATTATTAATTAATTATTTAATAATAATATTAATCATTGAGGGAAATTATTTTTCATTGACTTTCATTCAAGCTTATAAACTTCATGTTATTTTTTCTCTTTGAGAAAAGACATCTGGTGCTCACTGCTCCTTTTGTGAATCTGTGTGTATTATAAAATGCTGTGATCTTACGCCCAACTGGGCAGCCCAGAATGGCAGAAACCTTCTCTCGTGAACCTGAGTTCACACCAAAGGAGAAAATCTGCAATCATAAATTGCCCTTAGATAGAATTCCTAACTACATGTAATGAGATGGCGTTGTTACTAAATGGCAATGTAATAACTCACCTGAACTTTTCACCTGAAAAATTCACTTTCTCTGCCTAAAGCCACCCTTATATCTGTTTCGTAATTTCTAACCAGAGTATGGTCGTGGTTCAAAGTAGCTCCTTCACACTTTTCCTTTAGCCCTATAAAGCAGCATTTGGAAAGCTGTCAATTGTGTCGTTTACTAGTTACTTCAAAGCTAGTCTGGCACACCCATTACCATCTGATTGTCTCCTAAAATCCCGATAAACATAATTAGTATTCTAATACCTTTGCACTGCACAATTGCATTTTAATATCTTTGTGATAAAGAAGATAATGTAAGCAAAACATATCCTTTCAATACATAAACTAATTAATTTTATGTCTCAACTCCTTTTACAAGACTGAAATATTCCAAGCCCAGAATTACTACTGAATTAAATCTTAACTTGAAGTGGTTTCCCAGTATTAATTCTCTTTTCAACTGCTGCTTTAGAAATCCTTCAGTCATGCAAACTCTTTTTGCTGTACTACTAAAAAGAGACAAACACAGACCAAGAAAAACAAGGTATGTGATATTTATCCTTTCTGCCCATAAAACTAATTTCTCTTGATAATAACACAAATGAAAATGAAATGCATAATTATTACTCTCCCTACTCCCTCAAAGCTTAGAAAACACCATATCACTTTTCTTTGGTTTAGGCTTTCTTTTGCAGAACATGTTTATGCTGCTTATGTAAGTAAATGAACTTTAGAGCATAAAAATTTTAGGATTTAAATTAAAATGATCCATTATTGCAAATATGTGTATTAGAATTGTAACAGCATAAACCACAGCAAGCACATGAAAACTTACTTCGGATTAATTTGTGAAAACTTTCCATAAGCAGAGCTGTGGAAAGAAACAAGACTGCTGCTGGAGCTCTGGCTTATTTTTGTGGTTTTAGGGTGGGATTTTTTTGCTTTTGGTAGGTCATGAGTTTCCAAGGGAAACAGAAGCATTTTGTTGAATGTTCAAATTGCTAGTGACCTAAAATTCAGTTAAACATTAATTAATACAAGTAAAATGAACTTCTTCCAAATTAAAGCTTATGTAATCAACATACTTTATCCTCCTAATAGACAAAACTTTAAAACATGCTTCTGTTACATATCAGTTATTGATAGGCACAGGAGATACTTTAGAAAAACACACTGTACACTAAAAAGCCTTTCAGATATCCAGTATGTCTGGAAACCTAAACCAAAATGCATGGGCTCATGTCTGGACACTGTTCCACAGGCTGCAGAAGCAGAAACATGGTCTCTGCTGCAGGGCTTCAGCCCATGCACCCACTCTTTCCCAAATAATCCCTTAGCAAGGGCCAGTAACTGGCTATATGAATGTGGCCCCCTCCTTTACAGAGTGAGTGATATTAGCCAGGTGGACCAAAGTGTTATGATACTCCATCACCATTTCTTTTTGGTCACACTTTGTCTACTGCTGTGTACCTTTGAACTCCTTCATAGTTAAAAGTCAGAGCCTTTATGTGTAATGGCAAGGAAATTAAACACCAGGATCTTAGGGAGAACATGGGTGGAAATGGTAAACATTATTATAACAGGTTACTCCTTTTTCCCTGTCTACAGTTTAATGACGATTACCTAAACTTAGACTTACGGAAGTATAATTGCAGGATGGTTACTGTCATGTAGATACATCTGGCCTGGTCTCAAACTAGCCAGCTAAGGCAGCACAGGTTGTGGCATTGAATATTTTGTCTATATCCTCACTGCTTTTTAGTGGTATAAAACGTGTGTAAGCCAAGAGAAGGGATAGGAATGCATCATGTAAAGGAAGATTAGACTGCTATAGTAAATAGACCTAGTCAAGCACATCTACAATTGAGTAATTAAGAAAAATATAAAATATATTTACCAATACATACATTTTTGTTCTAAACTGTGAGATGAGCAACAAGTTTAGCATTTACTGTACTTAATTTAATTTTGTAGCCAATATATATATATATATATATATGTACACACATATACAAAAATATCCATTTTGATGAAAAAATAAAAGGTTTGTAGTTGACTGAACCTGCACTTAAATACGAGGGAATATTTTCATCGAGTTCTTTTTCTATTATTTAGGATTCTCCCCCGTATCTAGAATCTGATTTATGAAAATGCATTTTCTCAGTATGAATATTTGGTTTACTCTATAACAATTTATCCTGGCATTGATGAATTTCTTTGACAAAGAAGTGGATTGATGTAAGCAGTTTTAAATGAATTTTCACATGCAACATTAGATTAAACTAACTTCCCACACAAATACAAATTTCTATACCTCTCATAGGCAAATAGAGGATCATTACCCTTCAGAACAAATGTTTTCCAATAAAATGATGATTGAATTAAAAAAAAAAAAAAAGGCAAAAGCATACTTAATTTTCTGACTGAAACCAGACAACAGCTCTGAGTTTAGGA
>JAOEHX010073780.1:0-35626 GCA_025448015.1 Bolborhynchus lineola | reverse complement strand
GAAATGCTTTTCTCTCATCTCTCCCTGTATTTCATTTCCTTGTCAGACCTCAATCATAACCAAGATCTTGGTTCTTCTCCCTTTCTGAGGTCAAAACAGGCTCACACAGTGCATCTTAAAACATTTCCATTATTGTTTCCATTGAATGCAAGAAAAATATGTTGACTTCATTAAAAAAAGGAATAAAATTAAACCAGAGATAATTTTCATAAATTAGATGTACAGATTTCACAGCTCAGAAATGAGGATGTCAAACGTGTCCAGCTTATACAGCCTCCTACACAGAAACCACAATGTTTCAACGATAAGTCACTGAAACCACAGTGTTCAGCTATTTATCCAAGACTACCTTTACCAAATGGGGGGTGCTGCTGCTTCAGTGCAATTGACTGATCACACAGTAGTTTTTCCAAGGCTCGCTTAAGGTGCTGACCTGTGAGAAAAAATTAAACCTGTTATGCAAAGCAACTGTGCTATAGGGCTTTTCAAATCCGTATGTGTGCGCATATAAAAGATGTATCTGTAGGTACAGGCACACACATTTGTATCTGTTGTATATGTCTAGTCATAGATGAAGACAGAAACAGACGTCTGTAAAAAATTTACCGAGAAAAGCTGTTGTTTCAAACATACTAAAGTTTTATCTGATAAGCACAGTATGAGCTAGTCACCTTAGAGCATTCCCTGACCTGCTGTGAACAATTAAATAGCAGATATATTTAAGCACAAAGTCATAACAAAGTACATTATATTCACAGACTAATTCATATATGAGAAACACAATAGTCAGTATTGCTATTTAAGATATTTCTCTACAGGTACAGTTAACTCCACATCAGAGATTTTACGGATGTACATGCCTAAGAAATAATAACAAATCATGCCTGAGTGATACTATTACACCTGCGAGAATCTTAAACATAGACCAGGCTGAAGAGTTGAAACTTCCCTAATTCCTCTCCCTTAAAATGATTCCGCCAGAAATGGCATTTCAGACACAGTTAAAGGGCTGAATCATGTTTGCACTGGCACCAAGCTGCTGTTCCTGGAATGATTCTGCTGAGCAATACCCACTGGTTCCCTCAGCCTTATGTGCTAAGAAGGTACTTTGTGCATAGCTGATCTATTTTTGATCAGTAGTAAAGCCATGAGAAAAGGAGTTTCTGACTTCTAGCAACTCATAGCTAATTGCAAATCTGTCACTTGTGCAATGGAGAAAGTAGAGTTGATAGTGAAATGACTGCAATCAAAACAAAGCAAACCAAACACTCAAATCCTCTGCAAGAGGCATTTTTAACCTGGACCATTTTAATGACCCAAGCTACTGTTAACAGAGGCTCTTCAATATGGTGATGCAGACACACAGCAGAGTGGAGTGACTTAAAGCAGAAAGTTCTTAAAATAACTTTGCTGCTGAAGAAAGCAGTCGCATTACTACATCCTGAAATCTGCTGAGGTAGCTTCTGCCTCAGCCTTCCTTTTGGTTATGCAGCACGACACCAAAACCTCATCTCTGCAGCAGGAACTGAACTACTAGAAGGATCTGATGGCTGATCCAGTGGTTTGTAGCATGCATAGGGGCAGCACACAGATGAAGTTGAGAAGTTGGTCTGCAAGCAGGTACTTGGAGCCATTCCAAGTGGAAGCAGACCACACCCTCCAGTGCAATCTCACAGCCCCACTGAACTCACTATTTGTTGCTGTGCCACAGAGACGGTACCACAGAACTGTTCCTGGTAAGACAAAAAAAGGGCAGAAGAACAATGTGAATGCGTTTATAGAACATGAAGTCAACACTACCACAAAAAATACTGTTCTACTAGGAACTGTGTATATACTGTCAATATGCACACATATATATGAAGGAGAGTACCATCTGTAATATTTTGGAAGTACCTGGAAACCAGAAACTGAAACTGGTTAGAAATAAAAGTGGTATTCAGTCGTCTGCTTCTACCAGTAATGTCAAAAGGTAAAACATAGCAAAAAGTTAAAAACTCCATGTTATTTTAAAGATAACTTTATGTAGAATATATTTCTAAGAAAGGTAAAATCAGACCAGATTTGTTGGAGAGAAGGGAAAGAGGGCCGTAGCCTCACTGCCTATCCCCTGTATTTTGCTCTAGACTCTGCAAGAGGAGAACAATGGTACTACTACAGGTATCCCACACCAGAACAGCAGCCTTACAAACCTTGAGAGTGACTTCCAAAAGACCCTGTAACATCAAACCTTTAATTGTGATATAGAAATAGGAGCTATAGCAACACACTGATCTCCAGCCATGTCAGGATACAGCAAGGCCCAGCTGCCAGTGAAATAGTTATGTATGCAGCGGATTCCTCCACACTGCAGTAGACTCCATGCCAGTCTTGTTCAGCTTCAGCCAATGGTTTGGGGGTTGTTTTATGCCACTGATACTGTAACATAGAAGTAACTGTCTTCTGACTTCTGTTCACTAGTAAATGAACAAAGGCAGCATTTTGTATTGTGCCGTTCTGCTTCCTTGTCGTGGTTTAAGCCCAGCTGGTCAACTCAGAACCATGCAGATGCTCCCTCACCCCCCACCTTCTTCCCCCTCAGCTCCCAGAGGCATGGGGAGGAGAATCAAAAGAATGGAAATCCCACTGACCAATACCCAGCCTGACTCAAACAGTAATCTAGGCTTCCAGGTAACTCCCCCCAGTTTATATACGGTGCATGACATGCTGTTGTATGGAATACCTCTATGGCTGTTTTGGCTCAGGTGTCCCGTCTCTTCTTCCTCCTGGCTCCCTGTGCTGTTCCTCCCTGGCAGAGCATGAGACTGAAAAGCCCTTGCTCAGAGTAAGCATTACTTAGCAACACCTAAGAACACTGGTGTGTTATCAGCACTGTTCTCAGACTACAGCTGAAAACAGCACTGTACTAGCTGCTAAGAAGAAGAAAAATGACTGTTACAGCTGAATGCAGGACATTCCCCTACTCACTATTCACATCTCCATGTATCTCTTGATTTTTCTTTCTGAACATATTGAATGAACATGACATATACTGCTGAGTTTCAGTACTACCACATCACCACTTTTCACACCACGGGCCATACCGTCTATCAGCAGAGTTGTCAGGAAACATGTATTACATATAGAGAACACTTCTGAGGTAGAACAATTGCACGCTGCTAGCCTATGTTTCATGAAGAGACCTGAAGACCATCAGTGCAATGCCATCAAGCACTGGAGCTGCAGAAGTCACTGTTGCAACATGGAAGAGGTGCACTGACTTTTCTAGCTTATTGTCCCCACCTCTTCCTACCTATGGCTTTCAGGTGAACAACTACTTTCTGCCCTCAAGTTATTAAGAGAATTGTGATAGCATGTCTTCCTGTCAACTGCTACCTTGTCTTCTGAATGTGGCTGTCCTTTGGTAGCATGGAAAGATTATTAGTAGTACTCTAAATAAGAATGAAGCTGCCTTATAAAAGCTGGAATGGATCATAAGTACAGAAAAAAATCTTAAGCTTTTATCATTACAGAAATTTAACTGATAATGCCTTATGCAGGAGTTTTTGGCTGAAATGTGAAAGGAACTACATGATGATGTGGATGCCTGCAGTGGAAGAATACTAGACTCAGTGATCCAGTGAGGCTTCTTCCATCCTACATGCAGAGAAAGGTGCAACCCAGGAGCGGGGAGTCTGCTCCAACTTTTAAGAAAGACTTGGAAGGTCACGTAAGGACAGTCCTTCTGAGTATCAAATTCTAACCACAGTGGCTCTTGGCTTGTCTCAGGCTCTGGATGTTGACTAGACAGTTTCTCAATTCAGTAGTTCTTAAGGCTAGAAATACATTAATCAAACTACATGCATAATAAGCATCACTGGACTGGAGCACCTCGCGTATAAAGATAGGATGAGAAAGTTGGGGCTGTCCCAGCTGGAGAAGAGAAGGCTGCGTGGAGACCTCAGAGCAGCCTTCCAGTATCTGAAGGGAATGTATAAGGATGATGGGGATGGACTCTTCATTAGAGACTGTGGTGATAGGACCAGGGGTAATGGGTTCAAACTTAAACAGGGGAAGTTTAGATTGGACATGAAGAAGAAATTCTTTAGTGTAAGGGTGGTGAGGCACTGGAATGGGTTGTCCAGGGAAGTTGTGAATGCTCCATTGCTGGTGGTGTTCAGGGCCGGGTTGGGTGACATGGTTTAGTGAGAGGTGTCCCTGCCCATGGCAGAGGGATTGGAACTGGATGATCTTAAGGTCGTTTCCAACCCTAACTATTCTATGATTCTATGGGTTGACCTAAGAGCAGGACGCAGCTGGTATTTAACATAGATACAACTTCTGTTAATGTTAAATTGTTCTGCTTTATAGTTATGTTCACCAACTTCTGCTGAATCAAGGAAAACGAAGACAACAATGGCTGATACAAAACAGATGAGGCAAAACACAAACATCTGCAAAAGGCTTTGCATTTCTCATGCAACTACCTGAAGCTGTTACTAAAACTTAGATAAAAACCATGAACAGAGTTGTGCTAGATTCAGAAGGATTTTGTTTGTTCCTGAAAGCAGGTTCTACTTTCCATCTCCTAAATCTTTCATCACCTCTTTTTCTGTTACACGGAAGTGTGTCTTAGCCTTAACTGCAATTGACAACCACAGGTTATAATGCTAATGTTCCTGATGTACACTGCTAGAAGCATAATATCATGATTTTTAAATCATTATTTAAATTATTATTATTATTGAAATAATTTAAATGGTAACAGCCAGAGGCCAAACACCAGCATGGCCATAGTAGCCAGGTACCTCTCCAGCCCCTATTACTAAATGCAGACAGGGGGATTCTTTGGCACTCACACGAGTTTTTGAAGACAGAGCAGTTTACTTTACAACCCAGCCAGCTGGGCACTTGTCGTACTGTTCTCCCTCTTCTCCAGCAACTGGGAACAGAATTAAATACTTTGCTCAAGGTAACTACCCTTATATGACCTAAGAAGAATCTTCAGTACATTCTCTCAAGACTGAATGCACGATCTCCTGTGTATCTCCTGTAAGAGGTGCTCCATTTATTCCTACAATTCCTTCAGTTAATACACAGGATCTTCTTATTAGCCAATGTCAGACACACTTCAGTATTGATTAGAAACTGGCTACAAGTTAACTATGGAGGAACATTACGGAGAATGCCAATGGTTTTATATTGTCACATGGAGTCTATTAATCTTTTAGTGTCTACATCACCACATTAAGAGTCGTTTTTACTCTGATTTTTATAGCTAATACACTCACAAGTTAGGAACAGAATTTTTCCCAGGTTTGACTTTCCCTTTTCAAAGCAGAGTGAAAAGACAGAAGAATGATACCAAAACTTATAATAAGAAAATCATATTGAAAGAGGGTGGAGCTAATTTGCCAAGTTGTCAGAAATACTTAAAGACTAACTTTCCTAAATCTGCTACACAGAAGCCTTTTCCCTAGTCTCCCATTTTCCAGCATACCTCTCTTCCCTTGCTTCCCCACAACTCTCCCAAGTCACAGATAGTATAAACTATCAGAGAGTATATATTAAAGTACGGTATATAGCAGATAGTATATATAAAATCTCATGTTTCTAAGTCAAAAAATTCTTTGAAAGCAGCCTTGTACATTACAGGCATTTTTGCCTGAGCCATAGTAATGACTAAGCAATGGGAAAAACCTACATTCAACTATACTGTAAAGGAAAACGTGGGTGGGGGAACTGGGCTTTCAGTGTCAAAGTCATTCAGCATTTGGGTGCATTGTTGCAAAGAGGAAAGAGGACTCAGCCTCGCAGGCTTGGAATAGGAGGTTTTTCAGATTTCCACTCTGCAGGCATCCTTCCGGGTCTGGGCACGCACCGGTGCAAGAGAGAGTGTTATTATTTGACTCAGCATGTTCCTAAGCCACAAAAGAGAAGTGACATAAATAAAAAGCATGCTACTCACTCTTATCTGGTAAGAGGGATATCAAGGAGTTTTCTCCACTGCCTAGACATACAGGAAGTTCTTTGTCCTTATATTTCACTTTATCTCGTCAGCATGCCTTTCCTCAAGCAGTTATTGTGACCTTATATCCTCTAACACAAAATAGACAACTACAGAGTTTTAGGGACATGATATGCAATCACCTGCTACCACATTGCCAAATACCTATTGTTTAGCTCCCCATTCTAATCACTCCACAAACTTGAAAACTCCTTTCTGATATAATGGATTTAATTTAGGAATAACTCAGATACAGCCATCTCACCTCACATGAATTTGGTGGACATGTGCCTCCACCAAATCAATGAATTATCTTGTTGTACCAGCAAATTAATAAAGTCAGCCAAATTTCTGTGATGCTTCTGGTATGAAATAACAACACTTCATTTACTGGCCCAACAGTCTCTGGCATTACTGTACAGCCATTCTTTCACATAGTAGGTTTTAATATAAAATATTCAGTGGTCTTCAGTGCAATCAACCTTCTGATCTCTTCTAATATCATAAACTGTCCTTTGGAATGCACTGCTGTATAACGTTTGTTTTGTTAGAGCCACAAGTACGCACACACTACCTGCCAGCCATTAGCAGGGCTCCTCTACTTGGACTCAGTTTGCAAGTTTGTTAAGTAAACCTAAAAATGAAGGGACAACCACAGCTTTGCTTAAACATGAAGATTGCAATGACACAAATTCCTCAAAACAGCGCCCATCAGGCTTGAGGTTGGTTCAGTGGATCTGAAGCTGCCTTTGCTGCCATTATATTTCTTTCTTTCCTAAGCAACAGGATCCCAGCACTGTCCAGTCTAGTAATATGCTAAGCCTTACGATTGTCTTACTCTTTTGTCATTCAGATTTTATCTTCAGAAGCAGTATTGGTTTAAGACCTGGTCACTGCTTGAGCCCCTTAAGTATTACAAGTTTATGAAAAAAGTTGAAAATTAAAATGGTTGTTAGCTACACAGGTATGATCCTACTATGGAGTTGTAGGGTTCCATTATATGTAGCCATAGAGACCAAAACCAGTACCTGGCAGAGACACAGCTATATAGCAAATGATGTTATGCATGTTCTTGTCTAGCAAATCATCAAGGACAAATTAAAATGCAAAGCTAGTCTGCAATAGGTAAAGCATTTCTAACTGATAAGGTAAAATATTAAAAGTTACTGTACCATGTGTCTATACAATGACAGAAATCTATGCCCTCTACATTCTCCCTTTAAACCTTGCATTTCTGAAAATACTTAAAGACATACTGTACATTAACTGAAGTTCTTGAGTGGTTTTGATGTTGTCTGGTTAATGCAAACAATCTGCAGTGCTATCTTTGCATGAATAACTGCCAACCACCTAATAAGGACAGAGTTAATAGTCATACTCCACATCCAAGTGGAAAGCTTCCAATCTATCAACTAAATAAAGGTGCATAAAACAGAGGCTGACAGGGCTAGCACAACCACATACAGTAGGTGGGCTCAAAGGAGCTTCTCAAAAGAATTCGCAGTATTGATCACTGACATTATTGTCAGTGATCTGAAGAAGACATTATGACCATTATGATTATGACCATCATGATCTGAAGCAGACATTATGCCTGCATGTTCATCCAAGTTACTAGACAATAACCTTCAGAGAAGATGAAGGGTCAGTTATGGTAAAGAGCAGAGCTAAGTACTCTCTTCATGTAAAGAATACCATGCAGAAATAATTTCTCCATCATCTTAGCAGCTTCACAGAGGTGTTGGGTAACAGGTAAAAAAAATTTCAAAGCTGCACCTGAATGAGATGAGGGGAAAGTAGGATAGCAAAAAAATAAGTAAAAAAATGCAGTCACCACATGGTTTCTTAAACAGAGGATGATGCTGATTTCCATCAATGAACCTTAGCTATAAATTAACACAACTTCTGAATAAAACCTCCTGAGATACTCCTTACTTTCCAGTCCAGATGCACTGCTTATCTAAAATAATTTCAAGACTTGTACTGCTTATCTAAAATAATTTCAAGACTTGTACATAAAACAAATAAACCGCCAAAAATCACAGAACATTTTCTTCAAGAAATTAAATTTTAGACTATGTGGTAGAAGTTTTTTCTTTTCTTACTTATATCAGTTTTTATTTTTTAGGATCTCTGCTCTATTAGGTGTAATTAGCTAGCCCTTGCACACGGAGAGGTCTTGTGTGTGCACGCATGACAGTGTTACGTGTATCTATACATACACCTGTAAAATCTATTCCTTTAGGCTATCCATTTTCTGGGAGACTGAAAAATGGCTAAACCACATAAACAACACACAGTGAATAATAATTTATTAAAAAAATCAAGCACCCTTGTGTATGCCTGACATAGAGCTCTCATCAGTGTAAATGCTCATTTTGAAATGAATGACAAATAAGGGATCCAACTGGACTGCTCAGATTTACCCACCAGACAGAAATATACAGATGCATTTTATACAATATCAGCATACTACACAGACTAGCATCCTAGACACCAAACTGAAGTCCAAACTCTGTGTAGATTTTGTAAAGCATCTCCAAAGCCATCTGAAACTGTTAGACTTCCAGAGGCAAAGATTCGAATTGAAAGTCAACTGAGCATCTTCTTATTCACCACAGTGAAGGTGCCCAAATGACTTTAACTGCTTTCTACCAATCCCACACAGGGACTTTTTAATGGTTAATACTACAATGGTGATAACCATTTATTAATGGCAATATGTAAACTATTTAAAGCTGGGTTTTTTCTTCTTGTGATGAAATGTCAGGATCAGTGATTTTAAAATCAACTGATTCCTACAGCTGGCAGTCCAGTAAGTCCCTAGTGCCTGCAGAGAGCCTTGATGAAAACAGTGCAGCTTGTGAGAGTGACAGAAACTAGTCCTGGACTGAAGGCAACTAATAAAAAAATGAGTATACTCAACATGAATACCTTTGAACACCTTTGACTTCAGTGGCAGTTGTTTAGAAAGAAAGCAACTCTCTCTCCATTAGGGAACATTCCTTACCAGCATATGCTGGAAAAAATTCCCACTAATGAACATCTTTTTTACGTTAAATACATTTCTTCCAAAGAAGCATACATCCCTAATTACAACAAGCATTGATGTTGAAGGAAATTATGAGAGTCTGACTTATTTCATAATTCAAATCATTCTGCTGGTCTTATTCTGGCTTGACATCTTTTAAAGTATGCACTTTTTGTTTCCATTTCACACAAAACAAACGCACCTCTCCATCCTCAAGAGAATTCTCAGGTCTCATTATTACATTTCATTTGAAAGGGCTGCATGAAATAGCAAAACTAATTTTGAGCCTAGCTGCTGCAAAACATAATTCAATGTTTTTAGCTGCCACAAGCGCTGGACGACTGCCAACATCCCTTGGGACTCACCAGGATTTAGTCCCTTATCTTCCAGTATCACTCCCATTTGGGGAATGGGCACAGTACAGGGATCAGCTTCTCCCAGGGCTCCACATCTCCCTTGCAACCTTCACCCCCAGTGGACACAAACTCTGAGATGCTGCTAAAACATCTGGTCCTGGTTCTAAGTAAATACCTTCTGCTGGCTTAAATGTTAAGATGAGCTTTTACTCACAGCTGTCGCAGAAACCAAGTGAAGAATATGAAAGTGGCAATTCATAGACATTAGGGGAAACTAGCTAACAACCAACCCTTGGAGCCACAGAGTAATATTGTCATATTTCTCCAGCATGGTGCATAAGAACTTCAGATGGATTGGAGAGACTTGCTGTTGTAAGAAACAGGGAAAAAAAAAGAAAAAAACCCAGAATCGTTATTTACCTAGGTCTGTGGTTTCTAAGTACCTACTTTTTACTACGTTCGTTACTTGACTCAAAGTGAAAATGGGAATTCACCTTTTTCTTTTTTCCTATCCAATGTGCAGATGGCGCATATTTTGTTCACTCCATCAATCCCTGCCCCCTACGCACAAACTTGCATACATGCACCTAGCCAGTGGAAAAGAAAAAAGGGTTACTCATTGATCCATTCTACAAAGCTTTCCTAAATGAAATGGGTGGGTTTTACATCTCCAGCAAGGAGCAATATATAGGTAGGTACACAGCATACCTGAGCACAGCTCAAACTGAAGTGTTCATTTTGAATAGGACAACGTTGCTCCTGGCACATTTTAAACCAAAACTCATCAGTATGGGGAGGATGATTATTTTATGTATACTTTTCTTGAGTTCCAGCATGGCACTGACTGCAGCTCCATACAAAACAGCAAAATACAAACAGCTTCTGAAGACAATTAGACTGTTAGAAACCACAGTGAAAGATAAGGTAAGCAAAATATTTACCATAAATTATCTACAAGCATTATGTATTGCTTCAAATGTATATGTTGAGGGACACCCCTTTTAAATGTTAAACTTTTCTAACTTAGATTTGTTTTATTGTAGGATGTTGAACTGCTGCATACACCAGAAAACCCTGTGGTGAGATTACTTTAACACTTCTCATTATATCATTTTGAATTTGTACTGGTTTATTGCACTGACAAATGGGAGATGCCTTCTTTACATCTCTGACCTAATACTCTTACTGTAAGCTAGACTGAATAAGAAAATACTTTTATCAAAGTTCCTTATTTCTGGATTTTTAAAGACAGAAGCATTCATATTATGTCATCTTAATTACTATTTTGCTATCATATGTATATTCTAACACACCCACAGATTCAAGTTTGTGTGTATTCCATTTACTTAAGAAATGGTTCTAAGGATTCATACAAGATCCAGGCAAGCAACCATGCTCTTGAGGATGCAGGTTTTGGGTGTGGAAATGCCTCTAGCTGTCATGAGCTCCAGCCATACCCGGCGTATCATTGAGCTGAACCCCAGAAGAACCCCTTTTCCCCCCCTCTGAAGCCAAGTGCCAAGAGTGACGCTGTAAGGCCATATTACATAGTGTTTCCTGTCCTACAGAGTCACAGTGCTTTCTCTGAGTATTTGTGTGCAAGGGTTGGGTTATCAACAGGAAGATAAAGCTGCATTCTACAAGTGTTCTCCTTTGATTATAACTAGTTAAAATTACAAGAGCAAGTCCATATGAATCCATCTTAAATAGAGATATAATTTATACGTTATCTACTGCTGATATTTTATGTGCTCCAAGGTCAGGAATCTCTTGTATGTAGTACATTACAGCAGAGTCACAGAAAGCGTGTGCATACTCAAAAGCAGTAGGATGCAAGATTTACCATGAAAGCAAATACTAGTAGTATTTAAAAATAGTAACGACATGACTTAAAAGCTCAGAAGGTAAATGCATCTTGAATCTCCAACATGCAACAAAGGTCTAGAGCTAGCTGTGGCTAATCTGATGTTATACTTCTGTTCTCAGCTGTCTTAAATTTACCCGTAAGATTTTTGAGCCCTGGTAACTTAGAAAGCAAACAATTTTAACCTACATATAAAAATTATCATTATGTATAGTTTTTTGAAAAATGCCCAGAGCACAGAGCTATTTACTCAGGACTGTAAATTCTCTTGCAAAACAACGACAAGAAGAAAGGATAAAACTTACCTCATTTCACACAGCTTTTGTTAGCCGCCTCCTAAGCTTTACAACTGGGTGCAGTTTATATTTGCCAAAAATATACAGAAGCATGACCAAAACAGATACATTCCTTTTCATTGCCAGAAACAACTGCCGTTGAAGAACCCTAACTAATTGCTGGGCTTTTTCTCATTAACACTCTTTCTAACTTGAGGTGTCAAAGTGAAAAGGAGGAGATGATTAGCTGTTGTTTTACTGCCACTATCCCTGACACAAAGCAAATACAACTAATGACTAAATGCTTAGTCTTTTTTTTTTTTTTTCCTCTCAAAAAAAACATGGTCACCTCAGGAAGGAAGACAACACTGTATTTGCAGCTTAGAGCTCTACAGTCTGATTCTAGGAGGTCCTAAGTACCTCCGCTGGAAACTACAGACAGAGAATTCACATATTTAGAAGGTACTCAGTTGATACAGGTTTAACCTGTGATGAAAAACATAAAAAATGTTAGTGTGCTAATAGTATTTATCACTAGCAACCATGGTAACAAACTTTTCATCCTTCAGGGTGAAATTTACAGTTACTGAATTATCCAGATACAAAGATATGTGCCAAAGTGTGCCAAAGCTGCATTCAGGGTGATAGGTGGATTAGGTGCAATCACACCTTAATGAAACCAAATTTAATATAAAGTCTTTCATATAACTGTATTTCAAATATTAAAATATTGCTTCTATAATAAACTACTTATGCCACAATTTACCTTTGGCCTTGAATATTCAGCAAGAAGACTACATTGAAAATTCATTGTTTTATCACTATTTGTCTTGACTTCTTTGAGGTTCCTGTGAGTGGACCGAGTGCTGGCCCACATTCAACCCCATACAATTTCTTTGATACTCAACAATTAAGTAACTTACCCCCACAAAAAAAAAAAAAAAAAAAAAAAAAAAAGAAGGGAGGCAAGAAGTTTAAAACCTCAGAGGACATCAGCTCAAAAGAAAATGTGCTGAGGGTAAAAAATTAGTCTTAAGATTCAAGATTGGATGGAAAATAAGATCTATTGCTGGTGACTGACACTGCAGCTTACGCTAGCGACAAAACGCTGATTTACATCAAATCAGCATCTGTCCCCACCAATTGCTAATTCCGGAAGTGAAGCCTTTTCAGGTTAATCTGTAAAGGTAGCCTTAGTCAGACACAGAGTATTGCTGTGAATTGCCTGATACAAATATTTTACATGTTTGCCTAGCCTGCCTCAGACATTGCCAGTGTTCTATGCTTTTTAAAGCCTCTTCATGAAAGTGCTTAACCTATCACAACATACAAAACCCCAGAACTGTTGGCCAACTGTTGAGAGCTAACTGTTAACTCTGAAAAAAGCACAACAAACCAGCATATATGAAAAATGCTGGTTTCTCAGCTCATCACGGATGAGGCAGAAAATGTTTTCAGTTTCCGCTGGAAAACTGATCTCTTTAAAAAAGAGATTTTTTTTCCAGTAAGCAAGACTAGTTACAGTAAGAAGCCTGAAACAAACACGAATGTGCGGTTTTTAAGGAAGACAAAATGTTACACTCAACCAATATAAAATGCTGTCATTAAAATTTGCTAAAAGCAACATAGATGAAGGTTGCCTTGTCCTGGCCAAAGCAACAAACTACAGTGGCATCTAATAAACCACATGAGGTTCAGCTTTGGTAGCAGTTGGTATGCAAAACAGGGATGATGGCTTTGGAACCTTTCTAATATGCAAAATCAGCAATTCTAAATGTTTCCTTCTTTGGAAAACAGAAAGCAATTTCTAAATCTGCTTTAGTAAACATTGCTTTTCTTCCTCTGTGGACTATAGATTAGTTTTGGTGATAATTTCCATAGCTGTGTGCCATGAAGGAAAACAGCCACTGCACATGAAAGGAGAGCCTGTAGTCTTTCTGTTAGCATCAGTAAAATTAATACGCAGCTGCAGTATGAAAGGAAAATAGCAGGATGCTTTCATTCCAGGTGAGCAGCAGCAACAGAAAATTTGTATCATCAGAATAGACTGCTTCTTTTTTCAAGTCAGATAAAGACAGTGCTGGCTTTCTTGACTTGGGTTTAATGTGCACCTGAATTCCAATGAACACAGTAAGACAATTCAAGCCAGGAGCCCAGTTACTTCTCCTGCCTCTCACTCGCAATGCCTCTTTTCCCTTTAGTAAAGTAACTAATTTACTTCATCACTTTCATTTTCCATGTTATCAAGTGAGAATATTTCAACTGCATTTGAAAATATGTTGTTCTACATCAATTCCAAGTATAATTATTAAGTATGTAACATCAGAAATGGCACAAAAATTAGGAAGAAAAAAGCATATTCCCATATGCAGCACTGAGGAACAGTCCAGAGTGGTAATTCTTTATTTTTAAAAAAAGAAAATATTCATGCCCATGCTTGTGAAAACCTACTACACATACATACACATAATATGCTTTACTCATTAATAGCATTTTCTTTCAATTGTGCCATGATAAATATCTTAGTGGATATTTCAGGCATTGATTTTATGAGGAAATACTTCAGTAATTAGCAAAGAACAGGCAGAGAAAAAGTTAAAGATCTCTCTCAAAAACTAACTTAGAAAAAAGAGAGAGTACAGATTTATCTCCTCAATCAATATCCTGGACACTTACTTCTACACATGGACCACAACCTAATATATGCCGGAAAAAATGCTGCAAAATTAGTTTTAAAAATACTGCTTCTTTTCCTTATCTAGGATGGATGCATCTTCACAGCTGTGACCTGCTTCCAGAAGGGCACACTGAAATTACAACCAGAAAACAGCCAAGTAAATTCTACATTCATCCAAACCATTAAAATCTTGAAAAGATTTTCCTTCAGTGATCCTGGAAAGGTAAGATTTCTTCACAATGCTCACAATCCTGATCACTACTCCTTATTTTCCCTAACAGACACCATGTGCAATGGCAGAATTGTAGAAAGCAAACTTGGTAGAAAAAGTTATCTGCCTTTCATTACTTTGGAAATTAAAAATGTTTGATTTTCTGCACTTCTGGAAGAGGTGTTCACACTGATCCTATCAGTTAATTTCACATATGTACTGGGCAACCACATGATGTGCCAGATGAAAGGACAGGGATTACTGCAAAAACTGTGAGCAGAAGGTGTCATTACTATATTCTTTCCCTTTCTGAGCTAGGCTGTGTTTCAGCTTTTCTATTTGTAAAAGGCTTTGATTACAGCCTTCTTGATTTTTCAGTAAGAAAGATTGAAGTATTATTTTTTATTCTGATGCACTGTTTAGGAGTGACAGGATTTTCTTTATCTTCCAGCCATGCAAGTCTTCATGTGAATCTTATGAGAAAAGAAAACCCAAGGAGTTTTTGCAGAGCTTTGGAAAACTAATCCAAAAGGTAATCAGAGTTGAATCCTCCTGGGTGCTTTTCGACAGTTTGCAAACAATTAGAGGTATCTTATTTTACATTATTTCTGACAATGCATTCTTTTTGCAGCTATTCAAGGACTAATACAGGACACACCAGAGCTGAAGACTACTGAAAATCTACTATTTAAAGCAGACACTATGCTATTTAAGACAACATGAAAAATGTAAATATTTTGCGTTGCTATTGTGCTATGCTCTGTATGTATGGTACATGAAAGCTTCTCCCAAAATATTAAGCACTCTTATTTGGATAGCTACTTAAATGGCAGGTGATGCTTTGAAAGTGACTCTAACCTCACTTTGCACTGAAAATTAAATTGTAATTTCACAAAAAATAAGTTCTCTTAGGGTTCTCAACTATCACCTTCTGCTAAACTAGAAATATATGAGATAGCTACTTCTGGACTTTTTTATTTGATCTTAAATGAATTTCGTAGAGAGAGGTCTGAAACTTTTTAAAGAAAATTAACAAAGAATTGTCAGTGGCTTTGAAGTGTCAAATGGACTCTTTGGACTGAGGTCGTGATCTACCGTAATACCGCGTACACTTTTATTTATGAGTTTTTAGACGGTATCTTAGCCAACTATGGAAAAATATCCTGCATTTAGCTGTCTTATAAATACTGGAAAAAACATTTACAAATCATACTGTATGGCATGGGTCTGACTTACGCCAGTCTTGAAATTAACAGTATAATTTGACGTGGGTTTCAATAGGGAGAAGAGTAACCCACATCCTCTAAGTGGGGATACAAGAGTCTGTGGGAAGAAACTCATTTCAGAAGATGGAATTCCACCTAGATTCCCTCAACGTGATACATACAGCAGAAGCATGACTGGCTGGTATGACCAGTCACTGCAAAAGGTCCAAGAAATACAGTAATTTATGATCATTCAGTGTGAAGCAGCTCAGGTGCATATTGCTCTTTCACAGAAAGTAGTATTTTACAGTTGTATTCATGTACTATAAACACTAGTTCTCTCTACTCAATTCTTTTGAATTAAGTTTTAATTGCAGTTTTTTCTTTAAAAACTGTCAAGTTTTTTCTTATGTGAGAACCTGCCTGTACAACTTCTGAATCCTGAGCATTTCTGTGGAACTATGGTCAGAGATAGCACTGAATCTTTTTAAAATAAAAGTAAGTACACTTAAAACTAGTCTTTAGCAACTTAATTATATGTCAGTGCATTCTGCTTTCAATGATTCTGTACCTCCAGACCTCTTCCATCTGAGAAGTAACTGTTAATTTAGCCCCAAACAGATATTAGCCCCATATGAGGAAACAAAGCTTGGAAGAGTGCAAAATATTCCAGTAAAAATAAAGCTTTCATCTAACTTTCTCTCTACTTAATAGAAATGTGGTATAGAGAGGAAACTGGAAAATTGCATCTAGCATTATGATGGAAAATTATAAGCTTAGTTACTTCCAAAAATAATGACATAATATTGAAACTATTTCCACTCTTACCAATGTCAGCCTAAAGAAAAACTGACATAAAAAGCTTTTTCTGCTTCCACATTTTTGCTGTCCTGAAATGTAAACCTCCTCAAAAATATGTCAGAGGAGGAGGGAAGATGCTCAGGGCAACACCAAACCAAGTTTCCACAGAGAACTTGACTTGTTTCTGGTGATGACCATTTTGATTTAGATCTTTTTTTTCCCTTTTCCTTTCCTGCTTCAAAACGTGCTTCTCCTCTGAGTAATGTTCTCTCTCACACCTCAATGTTTCCACATTACTGCATGAGAATTAACACTCAAAATATGAGCTACCACTCATTTGTAAGTAATCAGGTTTAAATGATGTTCAGCACCTTTTATCTCCGTTTTTCTGACTTTGCTACCCATTAGGTCCCTTAATCACCAATTGCTAAGCAGTATGCAAAGCTGCTGCTGTGACTGCAACGGATTTTAAAATTAAAGAAGTAGAAAAAGGGTAAAACTTAATTTCAGATTTGGATAAAAACAACTGGGCAAACATTAAAGCAAGCCCTGCAACTGCAGAGTACCTGCTGATGTTTCCACAATGCTATATTTAAGTCTGTATGAAGGTGTTGATTGAATGCCTTTATCATGACCTAAGTGCATATTTTGGTGAGTCCCAGATATCCTACCTATAAACCAGAACTTTGCATTCACTTCTAAGGAATGCTTGCATGTACAGAGTTTTGGGAAAAGAGCTTTATTTTTGTACAAAGAATGTAGAATGGTTTGGGATTTTTTTTTAATTTGTAAATGTCTTTTCCAGTAATTTGCTAAGTGCTTTCCAAACAATATTCTAAAAGAGCCTATTAAAATTCTTGTGCAGATAAAATGTGATTAGCATGCCCTAACAAAGAGAATATTGTACATTACATATTTATTAGTAATCACTGTATAGCATCGAGAAGCAACTTTTATACCTGGGATGCCTATTTTGTGACAGGAAGGTGATGTCCTACCAGAACATCATAAGCTAGCTGGTTACTCCTGCCTACACTGCAACAGGCAGCACATAATGCAGTAAGTAATGTAGCTATTTCTTTTTAGTGCCTTGCTCCACTGTTTTTGAACTCTGCATCCTACCACAGCAAGCACAGTGTTAAAGGTTTTTTGTTGTTTGGTTTTGGTTCCTTTTGTTGTTGTTTCAAACCTATTGTACTCATTGAGGCTATTTCTTGTACCTGCAGAATAACTTAATTCAAAATCTTCCTTCAAAGGATTCAAAAAACTAGTGAGAAATTGTAACAAATGTAACTTAGAGGGTTACCTGTACTGAGATCTCGCACTGTATTTATTGGACAATCCAGTCCAGATGTTATGGAAAATATTAATCACAAAGTGATCTCATCTGATCTTAGTTAACACCACGCTTCTCGGCAGTGTCAGCAGAAACAGTGGGCAACTTTGTCCACTTTCAACTTACATGAGGCTCAGGCCTCCTGCCAACTCTGATTTGTCAGATTAATGAAAGGTTGAGTGTGTTCATTCAGGGTGCGTTATTTGAATCTCAAATCAAGAAAACAGTGAAGGAAAGATCAGTCTTCTAGAAGACATCATCTTGTTCACTGACGCCGCTCTCAAGAGGGAAAAGAAAAAAGATTCCCTGGAGGAACATGTCATCCTCGCATGGACTCCTTATCACAATGCCAGATGTGCATACAGTTTTGATTTATTTTTATTTGTAAGATGAACTCTCTCTGTACTAACTGCATTCCGTGCATCAACAACATGTGATTTGTACACTGATCAGTGAGAGTAAGCCATAAGAGCCTATTACCTCCCAGGGAGGTTTTTCAATGTATTTATGATTTTGGTCATAAGTGCCCTTTGCAGGCACTTCAGGATGTGTTTTAGCATGATATATACAATTCTGTATAGTATTTACTTTTCCTGAGAAGATTATTTTTTATACCAACTCATTTAACTTAATTATTTATTACATTTCTGTGAATGGAATGTTCATACTAAGGATTATGTGGTCTGATTTATTTATATGCCTGTGATATTAAATAATTTTAGTTAATACAATTCTCTCTTGTTCTTTTTGTTCTGACAATTCCTACTCTGACAGCAGCCCATAAGTGCCACAGTAAATTTTATTACCCCACACTGCCATAGGTTTGCTAGATCAGATCCAGGACATGGTATACAAAGTTTATCTCCCCCTATTCTTATATAACTGTTAAGAAAGGGTCGTTAATTTTTTATTGTGCCCATCTTATTTGAAAATCTTCTTTAAAAATTGGCTTTTTGGGCTTAATAAATTCCTTCTGGCGAACTCCCAGCAGGTTCAAGCACATCGCCTAGATTTCTTTAGACTGACATGAACAAAAAATCGATTAGCTTCATCTTTTGAGTCTATACAGAATGAAGCCAAACACCTGAAAACTTAACTCTAGAAGCAAGAGTTATTCAGTCTGGTTTTCACTGTTCTCTCTCATCTTACCTTTCTCTTGCTTTGAAATGTCAACCATTTTTGCATCCCAGTTTGAAAAATGGACTTTGTGCCAACAAATGATCACAGTGCTCTATCTAAGACTGGACAGTAACAGCTATTCCTTCCCTATTCATTTGCTCAGGAAACAGACTCAAACACTATCCCCTTCCATTATGTCACCTGTCATCACACACCTGCATTTGTTGGGCCTGATTTTCTTAAGGGGAAAAAAAATAATAAAAATCCTTAGAAAAGTAACACTGGATATTGCAGGCATAAACTGCTCCTATGTCCAGGACAGAGGACAACCTGCAGGACAACGCTGTTATGATCCCTCTCCTAGAAGCCTGTAAGTTCTGCTCTGCCCAGTAGGTATCTTCCTCTTGAAAAACAGCCAACAAACTTAACTCCCAAGGAGGTCAATGTACTAGTTGCCGCCTGTTTGCTCCCAGATACTTCAGTGGTGGCATACATCTGAATTTGCAGCCTAGGTCACCCTGTAAAAGTGTTCAGAGAAAAGAGTAAAAGGATAGGGTCTAATCCAAGTAATCCCTCCTCTATCTTTGCACACAAGGAATCAGGGGGAGTCAGGTACGCTTGGATTCACTGCTAGTCAATTCTGAGCCACCTGTCCACTCACTGAAGAAACACAGACACATCCAGCAACAAGTCACCCTACTCCAAACTAGGCATGTAATATTGGTGACTGGAAAAAAGCACAGAGAATACTTCTCACTAAGTACAGATTTGATGATATTGCTAGGTATGATGACTCTTACTTAAACTACATAGGATTTAGATGCAAGCCAAAGGTTCAGAATACTTCTAGCTTTTCTTTTCTGGTATAACATATTTAATTTTGTGCATGCACACTGCTTTTCTTACTTGGATCTTTCAGTATTTTTACCTACAGCTAAAATCACAAGAGAAAATACAGAAAATACTTAAAGTGGACATTGCTTTTCAAATCTAAGGAATCTGAAAAAAACAAATACAGATTAAACATGTAAGAATGGTTTCCAAAATATCATTAAAGGCTGATCTAACAATGTCTATGCCGTGGACAACTGATAGCGCACTGTATGAAGCAAACAGACCCTGAAGTCCTATGGCCAGGCTACTTTGTCTTCCTAAGTAATTGATTCATTGTGTAACGCTAATTATAATGTCACAGACCTCACAAAACGTGAAACAGATCTTACAGAACTTTTAACAGAAGTGGTTCAGACATCTCATACACTGAGAAGTATTTGAGCTGTAGCACAGCATACAATGCCTGTTGCGCACTGTATGGCTGTCTGCTGGTGCAGTAGAGAAGAAAAAAGCCTCTGAACACAAAGACAATTGTGTTAACACTAGAATAAGTTAGGTATTTAAGTCTGCTTAGATGTCTAGGCTCAATTTTGTCCGAACTGACCTTTATATCTGTATAGATGTAAAAACTGCCTTTCAGAGTTAGAACACATCAAATATGTTGGTTTGTACTGCCCAGATATACTATGCTACTTCTTTCAATAAGGTCTTTTTTACGCCTCCTGCAATTGCTTAAACAGCTTAGGGGGCTGGGGAGCAAAACTCTGTGTGTGTGCTTTGCACTTGTGCTGACCATCCGTGTTGTGAAAGGAACGAAGATGAAAGATAGCATTTCCTGTTCAAGCATCATCTTTGTCCAACCTAACGATCTGAATTACTGTACTGCCACCTGTTGACAATTATATGGAAATTCAAAACAGTTTCAGATACAAAATTGGTAAATTGAAAAAATGGTTCTCACGACAGCATGCTTTGAGATACACTACAGATAATAACTAAGTTCTTTACTCCTCATTTAGTTTTCCCTTTTCCTGCTTAGGAAGCTGACAACTCCCCAACTTCTTGTCCAACTATATTACTGATGTAACATCATGAAGAGCATGCTTTAAAAAAACAGAATGAAGGCATCTAAGTAACCCAAAAAGGCATTCAAGATGTTAAGAGTACAAAACTCGGGGTATTACACAGAGGTTTTTTTGATGTCATCTTTGATTCTCTGTTCTTGTATCCCACCCCTCTCCCTAGTTAAATATGCCAGGATTCCATCACTTCAGCACCTTCCTTGCATACCTTTTCCACCACTCTTGCATGCATTCAAGTATCAGCAACAACTTGCAGAGGATGAAGTTTTACATGGTAGCTAAAATTTGTCAATGAATTAAAGAAGATGAAGATTGAAAGTACAGCAATAATGAGTCAGAAAATTAAAACTTAGTTTAAAATTAAGACAAATCACCTCACATCATGAATAATATGCACAGGTCAAAACCTACTACCTATATACAGGTGTTCTGAGGCCAAGTTAAACTGTCCCTAATTTTCTTTGGGACAAGAAACTCTTCACTGAATTTAACACAATTTAGATTGTATACACTCATTTCACATCATTAACGGGCTTATTTTTCTAAAGAATCACCTTGAACATAGAACTGGATCAACCTTGGCCCACAGGTTACTCAGTGTTTATCCTGACACTGCCTTGTAGCACCAAGCAGCAAAGAAGTTCATAGTGAAGCTGACAAGGATACACAGTCACCTGACATCATCCAGAATCTCTCTCTATATTGTCTGCATATAGAATTTAAGATTATCCTCCTAAATCAGGTACTTGCTAAGGTATGCAGTGAATATACCCCCTGTTCTTATTCCTGTCATCAGAAGGGAAATGTTTCCTACTTCTAAATGTACATAAACACCAAATATTCACGTGCCTTTGGGCACCTTGCCATCTTTAAGTTCAGCAACCTTCCCTGTGATTGCTTTATCATATACAGTCATGTTTTCTGTTCTCTGTACTTAATACCTGATATTTAACTTGCTTTTCTGACTGCTCCCCAGCCACGAACTGCCAATTTTGTGCAAGTATCAAGTTACCCAAAGTATCATTTTTGTGCAGTTATGTATAACCTGAAGTCCACTGTTTTACATGTCAAGTTAGGATTTCCCCTGCACAGACACACAGACACGATTTTACCTCTATCACAACTGAGTTTCACCATTCCTTTGCCCAGTCTTGCAAGGTTTTACCAGAACTTCTTGCTCTGACCTTGTGCTTACTGCCCTACCATAACCAAACTTTTGCAAGATAAGAAGTCAGAAAGATTTTGAATTTTAAGCCACAAAAGTGAGGAAATCACTCACAAACCAGATGGAATGGAAGATACTTCCAGCTCAAGTTGGATAGGGCCTTGAGCAACACGGTCTACTGGGAAGTGTCCCTGCCCATGGCAGGGGGTTGGAATTAAATGATCTTAAGGCCCTTTACAACCCAAACCATTCTATGATTCTATGATACAGTATGTCTCATATCAAATTTATCACAACAAATACGCAAATACTCTAACACTGTTACATAGCAGCTCTCCCCATCCTCCTTTGAAACCTTAAACTGTAGAGACAAGAAATGAAAAATGGGTCAAGGCCAGAACCAGCTTATATAAGAAAGGCAGTAACTGCAAGGAGTGAAACAGAAAAACATGCGATGTTGGCACAACAAATCCAGCATTTCATGAAATTAGGAAATAAATACAAACTTATTCCTGCCTTTATGGACGGCAAGTGAACACACCGATGTAAAGACCAGATCATAGCACAAGAGGGCAGCAGGCAGCTGAGAAAGGAAAAGAGACCTGCTCCTCCTGAGCTCCAGCTTTTAAAAAAAGTTAATCTCACCAACCTTCAAATACAGGCAGGAAATCACGTTTGAAAAGGTAACTTTACCAAAAAGAGCTACAATGCTCCAATTTCTGAGAAAGAATTAATGACCAGAAATTACAAAATTAACTTCTTCAATACAAACTTAAATACTTTAGGGTTTGGTGAACTCCCTATTAGGAGGAAAAGCCAGCATTCACCTTACAATGGCCCAAACTCAGTGAAACAGATCTGATCAGTCCTGAAGATAACTTTCTTTGATGTAGAGGATAATGTCTGCTCAGATACTACTAATTCTGACAGGTTAAAAGCAGGGACAAGGAAGAATATTAGAAAAAAAGGGAAAGCATTATTTTATGCATCAGGTGTTTATAAAGACTACTACCATTGTGTTCCAGGACCTCATAAATAATTCAACTCATCAGTATTATCATTATTCCCTATTTTACCAATGGAGAAATAAGCCAGGTGCAAAGGAATTAAGACAGCTTCCCCAAAGCTTTAAATTAACTCTCTATGAGAGGTATAGAGTGAAGAAAATGATGCTAATGAATCCAGGCCAGTACCTTTACCGTATACGTATGAAGACCATAGGCATAACACCCAGTGCCCATGCACCCATCCTTTTAACAGCTCACCTAGTATCTTATGAATGCTTTTCACAAGGGCATGAAACACCCTGTTCAGACAATGAGCATTTGCTAAATGAGGCCAATCTTAAACTCTGTAAGTAAGTAAGCTGGAAGTTTCTAAAATATTTTGCTGCCTCCCACACATGATCTCTCTTTTTAAGTCTACTTAAGAAATGGGGTACATAAAGACACCAGTGAATAAAGTCAACACAGAAAGAAACATCTGGCTTACTCAGTGGTATATTAAAATCAAAACTAAAGGCTCTTTGCCTGGGTTTTGTGAGCAAAGAACACACAGGAAACCCAAAACACCCATCACTATTTACTTTGCCTCTCAAACACACTTTGTGATGAGGCTGAAAAACTTGTAAAGTGGTGGAGTGGGGGGGGGGGAGGAGTTTGATGATTTTGTTTTTATTTTTGTTTGGGTTTTTTTAAGAGTTCATTTTGTGGTAATTTGATATTTTAAAGTAAAAATAACTTGACCTCAAATTTACTTAAACTAAAAATAGGCATAAACCTACCCACAAAGTTTTAGGAGAGTTTGCTGTTGGTTCCCTGTTGTGCTGTCTTCTACAAGCACATTTCAAATGCCATCTACTTATTTCTTCCTCCCATGTTCATTTCTTTCCCAGTCTTAATTCACTCCCTCCTCACTCATTCTTTCACTTACTTTTTCTTCCAGCTTCCTCCTCTCCTTTAGATAAAGCCAAGTTAATGGTGCATGACAACAAACATTACAACTCTTTTGCATTAACACCACACCGGACGAAGTATTGGCAAGTCTTGCCCCATTCGTTTAATACTCAGAAAAGCACCAAAATTGCTCCCAGTTGCTTCCACACTCTGCTTTCATAAAAAGTTGAAAATAGCAAATTACCAGTACACAAAACCAAAACCTTTGCTTTTGGGATACTGAACAGGTACCATTTCTAACTGTTCAGCTAAATACAGCCTCTGTTAATCACAAAATGGCAAAAGACATTCCTGTTTTGGAATCTACTGGTGAAAGCTTGGAAATATCAATGCCACACTGTACCATGAGGAAAGGTCTGACTTTGAAAGAGATATAGGTATAAATCACAAATTAAAAAAAAACTCACAGACTCTTTGCTATCCCTGGGAATTTATACTTTCCTTCAAACAGTTCCTAACACAATTTTTCTCCCATACGAACTACAAGTTGTAGCACAAAGAAAAGGCTACTTTTTGCAAGTAAACAGCTGGTCCAGAGTCTGCCCAGAGCTAGAAAGCAAGGCAGGGAGCTGACAGAACAGGAAGAGGTGGGAAGGCTTGGTAGTCAGCAGGCCCTCACTCAGAGTCAGCATTAAATGTGCCCTCTGAGGGGCTTGGTGCTTCAGTGGCCACCCTTCCCACTACATGGAGCACTGTTGCTCTCCTGGCCATGGAACACTCATCCTGTTTCTGAAATATTAACCTATTATCACCAGCTGAATGGTTGTTCTGAGCATTCTTAATTGGCTTACTGCCTCCCTTCTTGGTGGACAAATCATGGGCCAAAATAGGTGTCCCGTGTTCTGTTAAGACAGCTGCTGTGCTCTACTCCCCATGCTGCTAGATTTTGCGGATTCTTCACTCCAGATTCCAGGAGTATTTTAGACAAACAAACATAATACAGTTTTTGTTTGGTGACACTAGCTTCAGAAATTCTTGTTCCTTTCCCCATCCTCATCATGTTTTGTTGGGTTTTTTTTACTCATTCTTTCCATTATCTGTTTTACACCATGGCCCTGCAATGAGCTGAACAAATATCAGGTAGCAACCTGACCTAGGAGTAAGAATTTTTCATAGCACTAAAGAACAAACTACTGAGTACCTATTGCCTCAAGTTCCTTTTCCACCTGTCTTTCACTAGGCAGGGCTGGCTTAAACCTTTCCCATTTCTGCCTGTACCAGCCCCCAAAAGTTGCATACGTTAAGGCGAGGAGAGTGAAGAAGCAGGCTATACTGGATCTCAGCTAGTTCTCTGACCCAAACAGAGGCACTGTAGCACCACATGAAGTTGCACAATGACATGAACTAACACAGCAGGAGAAGCAGACAGAAGATGGGAACAAGAATCAAGCACCAAGAGAAATTAGTACAATTAGCTCAAGTTACTCCAAGATCACTGCCCTGACCCAATACATGGACATAAACCAATTTGGGCTGCTTGCAGTAACTGCCTTTAAAACATGTCCACCTCAAGCATGAATGTTCCGCATTATAACAATTTCCTTAAGATGTTGTACAAGGCCAACTCAGAAGTTGACTAGACTGGGAATTTTTCAGTGAAATGTTTTTCCACTGGATGATAAGATTATTGGAACGGAAACTTTTGTTTGCAACTCTCACTGAAACAGTGTGAAAACTTTAATAAAAAAAATTTCCTCAGGCCCAGGATGGCATTTCTCTTAAAAACAAGAGCATGTGCACAAGAGCAGAGCAGATGACAGGTTTCTGGGATATGCATTCAAAAGGGAAATGAGTGCTGGAGTTGGGGTCCAACCCCTGTCCTGCCTGATTTGGCTTCTCTGTTTAGGTGCAGTCCACCAAGATGCCAGAGGAGATGACTACTCAACTACTGACTGCTGCGGATCAGTCTCCCTCTTTCTTGTTTATTAAAAGTTGAAAATTTTCAACATCACTTCAGTGTGACATGGGAAAAAAAAGTAAAAATTTTAGAAAATGACACTTCTTCGAGGTGGGGACATAGCTAGTTCTTTCTGGAAATAGCTAGTTCTTTCTGGTTCTCATAAGATTTATTTCAGTGTTCAAGACAATTCTCTGGAAAATTTCCCAACCTGATGCATACGTCTTATTCAGCTTCAAAGCAGAAGTCAGTGGGCAGCAGAGTGATGAAGGTCAGATGAAGAGCAACAGAGGTATGCAGCAGACATTAAATACCTTTATGGAGTGAAAGAAACTGTAGGTTGAAAAGTCAATGGGAGAACAAAAACTATTAATTTAAAATTTCTCCCTCTCTCAAAGTTTCTGTATGAGTACAGATCCATCAACAACGCATTTCACTATCAAAAGCACCCAAGGTGTTTTCCCAGCCCCTACAGATCTCCTTATTTTCCACCAAGACAAAGCACCAACATACATAGTTCAGAGAAACTGCTCTACAAGTCAGACATCAGCAGCCACATGACTTTGGATAATTCATGCTCAGTTTTTAAGATAAAAGAATGATGATTTATGCTTTAAAATATATGATGAATGCATCTTTAGGTTCATAAGCCAAATACATACCTCCATACACTTGTAACAGTATTTTATAACTAGGATCATAAAACAGCAATTCAAATTGTGTTTCCTTCTGTTGGTCTATTTCAGTGTTGCTTTTATATAAAGAATTATCCAGACATGTGACCAGCTACCCCCACACAGTTCACATACACAGGGCATACACATGCCCCAATCCTATTAACCCTAGAGACAGACAACTGAAAAATTCCATGTGAATGCACCATATTTCACTTGTCACTGGCATTCTCTCTTACTGCCTGTCCAACAGGTAGTACTGGACTAGTATTGGACTAGAGTGCCCCAAAGTGATAGAACTATACTACTAGGTAAACCGGGGGGGAGGGGGGAAGGTGAACACTGTACAATGAAAAATAAACTTGATGTTTAACATTAGATTGCTGAAGTTGGCAGACTTTTACCCACCACGCAGCCCAACTTAATTCCAAAACCAGCGTTCTCAGCATTTTTCCCTTAAGCACTGCTACCAGGCCCACAGGTAGTCTTCAAATGGTGTTACACAGTACACAGTAACCTGCTCTTCTGGTTTGATACTTGGTGAGAAAAGGTTATCTACTTTTATCATTATTTCTAAACCTATGCTTTTGGGATCTCTGTCTAATCTTGCTGTCTGGGGATATGACTTTTTATAAGTATAAACTGAAGCACTGTTACAGGAGAATTTTTAAAACAACACAGTGTTGACCTGGCTTGAATTCTACACTGAATCCTACTGCAACAACAGTAGTAGAAACTGCAATTTGGTGTCAATTACCAACTTTATTTTTTTTTGCATCCTTTTGACTTTATTGAGTTTCTGCAGCTCCGTATTCCTCTTTTCACCACACAGAAGTTAACGGACACAAATAACCAGCTAAAAAATGGTCATATTGATAGGTTCTAGCACATGACCATAAAAGGAGTCAGCCAGTGATTAGGTTTCAGGCTTCCAACATCAAAAATCATATGAGACATGGCCCACTTTTATATTTTTACACAGATTTAATATATTTTAGCTGCTTTGCAACATAACAAACATTCAAGTAGCTGGTGGCATATCTCCTGCTGTCCTGTTTCAGCAGTAGCAGTCATTTTTCTTTCTTAGTAGCTGGTGCAGTTCTTTGTTTTTGACTTTTAGCCTTGGAACAGCGCTGATAACTCCAATGTTTTCAGTTATTGCTCAGTAATGTTTACTCTGACCAAGGACTTTCTGAGTCTCATAATCTGCCAGGGAGGAGGGGAAGCCAGGGGGAAGCAGAGACAGGACACTTGACCCAAACTATCCAAAGGGGTATTCCATACCACAGCACATCATGCCCAGTATATAAACTGGGGGCAGTTACCTGGAAGGGTTAGATCTCGGTCAGGCTGGGTATCGGTCGGCAGGTGGTGAGTGGTTGTGTTCTCTTCCCTTGTTATCTCCCTTGCCATTATTATTATTGGTGATAGCAGCAGTGGTTTGTGTTATACCTTAGTTACTGTACTGTTCTTATCTCAACCCATGGGAGTTACATTCTTTCGATTCTCCTCCCCATCCCTCTGGGAGCTGGGGGGAGGAAGGAGTGGGGGGAGTAAGAGAGAGACTGTGTTTTTTTGAGTTACAGCTAGGTTTAAACCATGACACCTGCCTTGACAGTTATTACGGGAACAGCACCTCATCATTTTGATGTGGCCTTCTGTTCCTTTGGAGGTATCAAGGGGATGAGGATTGCTGTCCTATCATTGATTTCCATTTTTCACATCAGTTATTTGTCATAGCGAACTCAAATCACAGACTCTCAAAAATCAGCAATATGATGTAGACATTTCTATGAACACGTAATTTTTTTTGCTGTTAAGACCACTGCACCTACTACTGTTAACTAAAGCCTTTGGAAAGACTATTCCAAATCAATGTCATTATTTCAGGGAGTAACCAAGACGTGGGTCTTGGATGTGTTTACCAGGAAGAGGCCATATCCATATCTTGCACACAGTAGGGGGAACAGAACAAATTATTCTCTATCAGCTCCTTTGTAACCTACATCTTGGTAAAAAGACACTTAACTCATGACAACCTCTCTTATGCATGTCTCTAGCTTGAGGGCTACAGTGGCTTAACTCCCAGTCAAAGAAAGTCAGAAAGTCTTGCTACCAGAGAGTATCTTGTTTTTGTCAACAGCCCTGTCAGAACATACAGTTTCTTAGGTTCAGGGGTTTCTCAGATTTCAGTAAATATAGACAGGCTTGACAGCCTGGGATCCTGGTGTAAATGCAGTGCACATTTCTTGACTCCTGTAAGCTGATATGAAGCAAAACCAAAAATTTTTTGTTACTTGGACTGTGATTTCAAGTTCCATAATTTCTAACTTCCCTGCCTGGTACTACAGCCTTGTCATAATTCTGGCCTCAAGCAGCAATGAATTTTCATGTTGCCTGTATCTGTAACCCTATGGTTAAAAGTCTAACTGGGGAAGACGCTGCTAAGATAAAGTGATGCTTTGCAAGACAAAGCTTAGCAAGCAGCCCCTGCAGGGGATCACAGCAAGGGCAGGGGTGCTTGGGAAGTGTCCAATGGTTAATGAAACATACTGTACCCTACTGTCTCAGGCTGAAGTACTACGAGTGTGCTGTGGCTTTGCAGGGTCCTTTTGCTAACCTTCCAATCCAGCTAAAGCTGCCCAGTAAACTCTCAATAGCAGGCACCTTTACACTGCTCCTTTAAAATGCCCTGCCCACATCTGCCTCATGGTGGTTCTTCTATTTCCATTTACTTCTTCCACTCTCAGTAGCAGGGAACTTCTCCAACTGTCTAGCACTCTCAAACTGATTTCCAGACTACTATCTCCAGCCTACCAACCTCCTACAATATCCGGCCCTTTAGCACAAAAGAGGAAAGAGCTGCACATTCATGAGTTGGCAGGGGCATCACAGCGTAAGAACCGTAACTGTCCTGTAGCAGCCTGTAGTCTTTCACATACCTCCTCTTACCTTTTGGAGATGCCAGTATGTCAAAACCTGTAACACATATGATGGAGAAGTCTACTGACTCTGATACAACCATATTTTTCCTCATGCAGGAGCAATGGAATTAATTCTTCTGCTCCTCTCTCCTGTAAATCCACTTAGAAAAATATTAAAATGTTACTGGTACAATGTATTAAGACTGAAATAAATACACGGTGGCCATTACATCTTTGCCATGAAGCAATCATTGGACATGATTATATGAGACCAGGGGCAATATCAACCATCTCTGAAAGCAGAGGGATCTGACCCCAAGGAGAACTGCAGGTGCTCCATGCCACATGAGAACACACAGACTACATGCTCTATGTGACACGCACCTGTAGCAGCAGCCAGATATGGGGCACCATCTGCTGGTGGCTCCTCAACACGTACTGCCAAGAGCCACACACCAGCTCCACCTCACCAGAAACTGCTTCCTCTGCACAGCTCGCTACGTGGCGCTCTTAAGTGTTGGTGTCCCCGAAAGTCAGGAGCAGGTAATTTCAGTTCCCATAATTATCAATTTCCAAAGTACCAAATCACTTAATTTAAAAAGATACTTTTTGTTAAAAGAATTAATCACAGAAAAAGCTTACAAACAGCAAAGCTCCTTTACAAGAAATCTTTCAGAGAATATGACTAATCTACCTGTACTTTTTAAATGTAATAAAACATTGAGTCAAGGCCTACTCATTTTCTTACTCCATTTTTTTTCTTTTGTTGTTTTTCTCTTCACAAACTTTTAATCATTTTCTGGGTGGAAAAAAACATCAGCTTAGTTTCTGAATACAAGCAAAAGCCCTTTCACTTCTGCTTAGAATTCAGGATTCTCACAAGAACTGCAGTGCCAGAGACCCCACACACCCCTTTGTCTATAGCAGCAAGATAAACACTTTTCATTTTCAGTACACTGCCTGGTATATCTGGAGTTCTAAATCCAGTCATCTTGCTGGATTTTTTAATTTTATTTTTTCTCTTTGTTTCTACTTATTTACAGACAATGTCCAGACACACAGAGGTTTAAAATAAATACTTGGACCTTTGTATGCACATACTGCCAAGAAAAGGGCAAACTATTTTTAATGTCTGTTTTAAAATGATTAATATTAGTACCTTCCACTTCCTCAACATTTTAGGCATTCCATGTTATTGCACAATGAATTACATAAAAAAGGAGTATTAAAAGAGTATCTCCATGAAAAAGAAAAAAAAAAGAAAGCACTCTAACATTACTGACTGCCAACTTCTTCCTTGTTCAGACATGTTATAAGGACTTTGATTCTGTATTTTCTGAGAACGGCCACATTCACTGAGTGCTAACAATACACTTTTATCTATCTCCCCACCATCTCCCAGTTCCTGTCACAGCCAACCAGTAACTCAGTCTTCTCACTTGGATCAATCTTGCCAGAGACAGAGCCCTTCCAGGTAACACCTTTCTGCCCAGCTACACCCACCACCCTTCCCCACACCGTTAGCTTGGCCCCAGCCACAACCTCACATCTTTCCTGGAGCCAGCTGCCTCCTGCCTCATTCTGTACCCCAGCACCCTACAGGCATCCCATCTCACCAAGCCTTTTTTCCCCACTGCTCTTGCACCATTTCTCCTCCAGTCTCAGTTGCTCTCTCCCAACCCTTCACTACTACACCCCACTACCTGAGTCTGCTCTCCTCTGCATCCAGGGTTATTAGCTCATGTTCTCATCTGCATCTCAGTAAAGCTCAAGGACCACCACAAGTAGCATATGAATAGCTTATTTTTCAAGTTACTGGCCTCCAAAAGAGTTGAATACAACTTTTGACTGGAGTTAAACCATTTCTGGGAGGAGAACTGCAAAGACAGACAGAAAAATCTTCAGGAGCTGGAAAGGTTTTGGTTTATATTACAGGCTACTTAAAAAGGCTACTTAGGAATAATGCAAATTTGAACATGAAGTATTCAAAATTTTTTAATACACTGCTAAAAATCTCACTACAATGCGTGTTGTCTTTCTTTTCCCAGAAGTCACATAAGGTAAAATTTAATCTTTTAACACAATAATGAAATAATTCAGTACTTCATACAAGCTTTATTTTCTCAAGTGGCAGACCCCTTCTCGCCTGCCTTTTCAAACACAGATCAGCACAGACATCCCAAAGGTATTATTCACCCATCAGGAGAAAGAAATGCACAGAAGCTTCATGCAGCTATGTTTTTGCAACAGATAAACTCTATTAAGCTTTTCAATGCAAACAAATTATAGGTAGCTGTAACTCAGCTGAACTATCAAGACCATACAGTGGAAATATTGGGCGAATTAAGCTATAGTGAGTAGAAACATTCACTTGAGCAACTTCAAATCTTCCTCCCAGAATCTACATGTTTGAAAACAGTATCACCCCCATTCCACATACAATTAAATTAAGATACAGACAGTTTACATTAGCTGTACTAGTTACACAGTAACTCTAACGATAAAACTGGCTGAGCTTGGCAAAGAGTAAATGCAAATCCTTTTTTAGTAGTGGCTAAACTACATTGCTAACAGCACTGGTCCACTTTACTCCCACCGTTAAGTGTTCAGAAAACATACAAAAATATTTCTTCTCATTTTTCATTTCCAGTTTTAATATTAGATATATTGGGTTATTTTAAGTTCCCCATAAATAAAATAATACCTTTGGGGGAAAAAATGAGTGAGAAAATGAACATGTATACATCTACAGCATTATTAATGATGCTTTGCTAATATTTCCGTTGAATATTTATACTTCATGTTTAATATATGTCCCCCGATCTTTGTTTCACTCCTGGTCGTCTTCCTAGGCATTTATATTGAATCTTTTGACATTTTTGTTTAGCCACATACAGCTAAGAGCTTTGGAGGCAGTGTAATAATACTACTCTATGAAAGATACCAGAAAAACGTATGTCTCATAAAATATTCCTCTGGTTTCCCTGAATGTAGAATCTAAATGTATGGATTTTCATAGATACCAGACTTCAGTATACTTCAGGTAATAACTGGAGAATTAAGTCATGAAAAGACATTTACAAAATAACCTCCCTTTTTCTTCCCTAGGCACTAACGATACAACAGATAGAAGCAATCAATTACACAATCCATGTGTATAATGTCAGCTCTTACTGAATCAACGTAAGTTGACAGACAATACCTTGTGAGGAAAGTGTGTAATTCTGCTAGCTAAAATTATTATCTGATCTTTGGACTGTCGCAGTTTTCTTCTGTTTTTCAAAATTATGACTACTGAATACTATGGATTCTCCTATGGAACAGTTCATGAAAAACAGTTTAATAGCCAGGAGTAAATTATTGCCACACAAGCAACAGAGTAACCACTTACACAATTATACATGGATAAAGAATCCAGTGTTAGGTAAAACTCATTTAGCCATATAATAGAAAATGCTCTAAAAGCCATGTCATTAATGCAAGACCTCAGTCAAAAAGACAGCAGCAGTGCATCTCTAGCCAACATCTCCCTAGACCCTAGAAGAGGTACTAAAGTTCCCAGTTTGAAAAAGCCCTCTGATTATCTCAAGATAGATATATACAATTGGAGGAGCAGGTACAGTATTAGTTGCTTCAAGTGCACACAAGAAACTTGCAGCACCCTCAGCACAAAGTTCATCTGCATATATGTAAAATTACGCCAAGTGTTCCTGTTAGTTAAAAGTTGTCTTATTCTCAAGACAATGCTGCTCAGAAAGAGGATGGGTAGCCAAGCTATAAAACCCACCTTCTTTCTCCATCTTCATTTCAAGTCTGAGGGCATTTCCTTGAGTGCAGACTTCATCTATGGCTTTCAAGCAGAGCCATAATGAATGCAAGAGAAATCCATGTAGGGGGACAGACAGAGACAAACAACAGATGTTCAAACTTAAAACAGAGGAAGTTCAGGTTAAACACAAGGAAGAAGCTCTATACTGTGAGGGTGGTGAGCACTGGTATGCGTTGCCCAAGGAAGTTGTGAATGCCCCATCAACCTGGTTCAAGGGCAGGTTGCATGGAGTCTTGAGTGACATGGTTTAGTGTGAGGAGTCCCTGCACATGGCAGGGAGGTTGGAACTAGATGCTCTTAAGGTCCTTTCTGACCCTAACTATTCTATGATTCTGTGTCACTGAAAAAACTGTTCTGAAACATTTTTTTCACCCCCTATCTTACACCAGTCTTAGTTGAAATATCTCACACCCTCCCTTTCTTTTGGACTACAAACCACTATTTAACCTTAGACCTTGACAGATACATCCCTGATTCCAGTTTTAAAGAATCATCTCTAGGATTATGTAAACTTTTGCATATTACCCTGGAAGATCAAGGCCTAGCTGCTGAAGCAGTAAGGTGGTGTAACTGGGATAATCAACACCTTGGGTGCTGATATTTAAAATCCATTTTTACTACTGCAATCCAGGAGTTAAATATAATTAAGCCATAGAATTACTCAGGGGGAAAAAAGAAATACAATGCAGAGATAAGGAGTGTATTTTTTCAGAACTATGTGTCACTCTTACTACTAACATTAAGCCAAAGTGCATCATTTAAACTCTAATTCCATTGGGAAAAAACCTAGAGCCAAAATTAGAAGGTAATTATAAGTGCTCCAAAGCTGTACGTTAAAATGAAGTAACTCATCAATGCAAAACAATTCTTGGTTTCTGTGAGATCAGGATCAAAACTGAAGTAGGCACAAAGTTCCTGCAAAATGTACTAGTAAAATTTCACTCTCATTTACTCATAAGGAAGATTAAATCAGGAGTCAGCAACTTCCCCAGGTAACAAGGGTGGCAGTGTCATAGCTAGAATGACAACATGGGAGTCACTAAACCACATCCCTGCTGAAGATCATATGTCACCACACCAGGTAATCCTACAAAAACCTACCAGGATTGGGCAGAAAGGAAGAAATTAATATACAGTCATCTAGGAGAACAGGAAGAATTAGACTGTAAACCCAACAGGCAAGAGAAAAACCCCTGAATTACCACAAACAAGGATACACCATACACCATAGGGGGAAACCCCTATATTCTACATATGAATCACATTTGTTAATAACGAAATTATAACCCTAACCACAAAAGGTATTCTGTATGCACCCTTTTTTTATTAAAAAGACAGGAAATAGGGACAAAATTGCTATTGTTTCTCACACTGACAGAGAAATGTCTTAATCACATAGACTTTGTACATTAAGTTCCTGAGATACTGGGAGATCAGTTCCAACACAGGTAGATAACCCAGCATCTGGAATATTAAACATTCAAAATAAAACAAGACATGACTTGGGCCTCTTCAGGAACCTTCTCAGTAAGGTTCCATGGGATATAACCCAAGAGGGCAGGGGGGCCCAAGGCTGTCAGTTGATAATTAAGGATCACCTGCTACAAGCTCAGGAGTGTTGCATCCCAAGTACGATGAAGTGCTGCAGGAGGGCCAGGAAATCTCCTTGGATGGATAAGGAGCTGCTGAGGAAACTTCGAGGGAAAAAAGAGGCTTATAAAAGGTGGAAGTAAGGACAGGTGGCCTGGGAAGAATACAAGGATGTTGTCCAAGAAACCAGGGAGCAGGTTAAGAAAGCTAAGGCCCAGTTAGAATTAAACTTGGCTAAGGAAGTGAAAGATAACAGGAAGGGATTCTATAGTTACACTGCAAATTAAAGGCGAGGGACAACGTGGGCCCTCTCCAGAAGCTATCGGGAGAACTGTCTACCCTGGATTTGGAGAAGGCTGAGGTTCTTAATGACTTCTTTGCCTTAGCCTTCACCAGCAAATGCTCTGACCACACCACCCAAGTCTTGGAAGGCAGACTGTAAAAATTAAGAGCCTAGGCTCACTGCAGGACAGGATCTGGTTTGAGACCATCTTAAGAACCTGAATGGGCACAAGTCCATGGGACCTGATGAAATTCATCCGCAGGTCCTGAAGGAGCTGCAAATGAAGTTGCTAAGCCACTGTCCATCATATTTGGGAAATCATGGCAGTCAGGTGAAGTTCCTGACGACTGGAAAAAGGGAAATATAACCCCCCCATTTTCAAGAAGGGGAAAATGGATGAGCTGGGGAACTACAGAGCAGTCAGCATCACCTCTGTGCCTGGCAAAATCTTGGATCGGATTCTCCTGGAAGGCATGCTGAGGCACATGAAAAACAACAAGGTGGTTGGTGACAGCCAGCATGGCTTCACTAA
>JAOEHX010073768.1:0-17626 GCA_025448015.1 Bolborhynchus lineola | reverse complement strand
CGCGGGTGCCGCTCGCTCGCTCGGGGCACCGGGGCTCTCCGTGGCTCTCCGTGGCTCCCGGGACACAGGTTCGAGGCTGGTCTGGGCTTGTGTGGCCAACGGTGGATGGCCTCGTGCCTGCTGGCCGCGGTGGCTGTCCCCCGTCCCTCCCAGCGCTCCCAGTCTGCCGCCGTGGTGCCGGGCGGGTCGTGCTTGCAGCTGGGGCCGACGCGGCTGCCTGCGCCTCCTGCCCCGCTTCAGTTTACTGATGCAAACGCGTTCTCCGGTGGCGTGACCCGGTCCGGCCGGTTACCTCCGTGGGTTGTTCTGTGCCCACATGTCACCTGTGCGCTTCCCTCCCTGCGCTCCCTCTTTTCCTGTACGATGTCAGCAAGCAGAGGACTTTGAGGAGTACAAGGGCTTGGAGGATCTTATTTATGGTGTGGAAGGCTTGAAGGGCAATGTTGGGACCAGGCTGGGTTCATATGCAAAGAAGTGTCGGAGGTCAACCAGCTTCTGTTTTCATACAGCATCTGTGATGAATGACATCTCGCTTCTTCAGTCTACAAGTCCTATCGTAACATTGCTCCTACCCTGAGTTTGCATCTCCCCTCTGCTCTGACATGATCAGGCCAAGGTGACCTCCAGAGGTCCATTCCAGTGAACGTATTTCTGTGAGCTAAGAAAACAGATGAAAAGCAAGCAGATAAAAGAGTGTTCAAGATGCTGAACAAAGCCAGCAGGTGATTTCCTGTTGGTCTTGGTTTATTGTTGATCTTATGATTACTTGTTTCTCTTCACAGCCTGCCAGCGAGGATTCTACCGTCACTCCCTGGAGGCTAAAAGCTGCCTGAAGTGCCCCCCCAACAGCTTGTCCAATGAGTCAGGGGCTACATCTTGTTCCTGCAATGCAGGCTTCTACCGAGCACCTTCAGAGGGCCAGAACGTCGCTTGCACCCGTGAGTCACAGATAGAAAGAACATTATCTATAATGTATCTCTGGCTATACCTATGTATCTATATATCTATGCAGACTGAGGGATGAAATTATTGAGAGTAGCCACACAGATAAGAGCATTGGGATTCTGGTGGGAAAAATTGGACATGAGCTGTCCAGAAAGCCAGTTGTAACCTGGACTGCATAAGGAAATGCATGGCCAACAGGTCAAGGGAGGTGATCCTCGCCCTCTGCTCTCATGACACCGCACCTGGAGTACTACATCCAGCTCCAGTGTCCCTAGTACAAAAGAGATATGGACCTGGTAAAGTGAGTCCGTAAGGGGGGCACAGACTTATGATCACCTAATGATCGCAGACTGGAACACCTCTCCTAATGAAAAAAGGCTGAGAAAACTGGGCTTGTTCAAGCCTAGGTAAGAAAAGGCTTCAGAGAGATCTTACTGTGGCCTTTCAGTACTTAAAGGGGGTTTACAAGGAAGACAGAGAAAGACTTTTTACCAGGGCTTGTAGTGATGGGACGAGGGGCGATGGTTTTAAATGGAAAGAGAGTGGATTTAGATGGGACATACAGAGGAAACTTTTTACAGTGCAGGTGATGAGACACTGGAGCAGGTTGCTCAAGGAAGCTGTGAATACCCTGTGATTGTAAGTGCTCTAATATCAGGCTGGATGGGGCTTTCTAGTGGAAGATGTCCCTGCCCCTGGTAGGGGAGTTGGACTAAATGACCTTTAAAGGTCCCTTCCAACCCAGATCATTCTGTGATTCTATGAACAAGGAGATGGGAGGAAACAAAACATTGGGAAATGGAGATGAGACATCAGAGAGGGAGAGATTGGCGGAGCAGAGGGCTCCATTAAAAATGCATCAGCAGATGGGAAACTGCCAATGTAGTTTTGGTATTAGCAACTGGATCTAATACTTTCTTCCATGCTTCTTGTAGGCCCCCCCTCAGCTCCCCGCAATGTCAGCTTCTCCCTTATTGGCACACAGCTGAGTCTGTGGTGGCAGCCACCCAGTGACCATGGTGGACGAAAGGACCTGACTTACACAGTCTTCTGTCAGCGGTGCCATTTCCTGTCATGTGAGCCATGCGAGGCTGGGGTGATGTTCTCCCCCGGTGCTTCTGGACTCACTAAACCTGCTGTGGATGTGGACGGCCTAGAAGCTTACACCAACTACACATTTGCTGTGGAAGCCCATAATGGTGTCTCAGGAATGGGACCTGCTCCACAGAGAACTGCTCCAGCTGTCTGGGTCGCAGTTGGACATGCAGGTTAGCAGAAACAGAGAGTTCTTCCTGCTCATCAGGGAAAGGAATCTCTGGGAATGTTTAAGCTTTCTCTGCCTTCTCCTTCTGTCTGCCACATGCGTTGGTATGGTATGATAAGGACTCTAAGGTACCTCTGCCTCTGGCATGTAAAGTCCATTAGTCATATCCCTTGCAAGTCAAAGCAGCAGTAATCATTACCCACCAAGAGCTTTGAATCCACCCAGGACTTAACAGAAGTGAGGAGGATGAAGCCCTCCTTGTCATACAGTAGCATAGTCCAGCCTAAGTATTGTAACCCGTGTCACAGGAAGAACAGGGGCTGTGGCATGAAATATTTCCATGCCCCAGATATTGCAAAAACTCCAACCGAACACAACAGTAGCCCTGAAGAGAAAAGAGCTTTGAAAGCATGGAGAAGTGAGGATGCTAAAACCATGCAAGTTATGACACATTTCTCTAGTTTAGCTTCAAGCTGGCAAGTTTGGCTGTCCTGTGAATAATTTCCAGAGTGCTGTGAAAGGTGATTTTAGAAAAGGGACATCGCAGCGCTCAAACAGCCCTTGGTGCTTCCCCCAGGGTCTGATTTGGTGACAAAATAGGACTTTTCTTCCTGACGCTATGTGGGGGCAGCACAACTCTGAGCTAGAAAAGTAGAGCTACTTTTGGCTCTCCTCATCACTACCTGGTGATGATAAAGGACAAGGAGGGAACGCAGCTTGACTCTTCAGTCCTTGCAGACTGGTGGGAATTATCTTCTCATTCATGACCAGCATGCATTTGCAGTCAGCTGAAGAGTTTTGAGCATTGAATTTCACTGCACCCTTCTGAAACTGAGCTGCATTCATAAATCACACAGGATAGGTGTGTTACTGCTGCTGTAAGAACATAATATCCTAACATCTTTATTTCAAATTGAACTTTCTGTGCAGGGCTGCATTAAGTGTAATTTCTTGGAACGCTGATTTTGTTTTGACGGCCAAAGTTGTGTTTCCAGTGTTGGGATAGAAGCATACCATTGATGGAAAGCAGTTAATTACAACCGAAGACCTAATTTCTGTTTCACCACAGAAAAGAAAGATGAGGGAGTGGCAGTGCCAATGAAAGTCACTTCCAGTTGCATGGCATGACCAGAGAAGGAAAGAGAGAGCTTATGGTGGAGAGAGAGCCTAGTTGGCATTATGTGTGTATTTCTTCCTCATGTTCTCCTTGTGTCCCCTGCAGCTCCGGTGACAGTATCCCAGTTCATCCTGACACAGAGAGATGACAGTAGTCTTTCTGTGTCTTGGCTTGCCCCACGGCAGCGCAGCCGGACCTCGGTGGAGTATGAGGTCATGTTCTTTGAGAAGGTGAGGCCTGCCTTATTTGTTCTTCCCCCTTTCACCCAAAGGGGTGGAAGTGTCCTCTTTGTCCAAGAGGCATTTGTTACTTTACCCTGCTTGATTTCTGCAGGGAGAGGAGGCGCGTTACACAGTGAAGCATCTTCTGGAGCCAAATGTCACTCTGAGAGACCTGCAGCCAGACACAGCCTACCTGCTGCGCGTGAGATCCATCACACCCCTTGGGCCTGGGCCCTACTCCCCAGAGCAGGAATTCCGCACCCTTCCACCAGGTATAGGACAGCCACTGGTATTTCATCTGGGAGAAACTTAGTTCTCCATCAGATTGTGTATTCATGTGGTACATGGGTAGCTGTAAGACACAGAGGGCACACTCCTGAGTTCCTTGTCACCAGGGCTAAGCCTGTTGCTTTGGAAAAATGTAGAACAAGGGGACTTCAATCCCATTTCCTTGCTGTCCCACAGAATCCACTTGTACTTTGCTGTTAAGAAGTGATCAATCTCATGTTTATGTGTTGTACTGGAAAATGACTTAACCAGCTCTTCTTATGCCCCTGAAAGACGTTCTGATTCTGACTAATGTTTCTAAGTTTGCATGTTAGCAAAAGGATTACCATACGCCTCCTTTTGTGTGAAAGTAGTGAAAAGGGGAACTCAAAGGACCTCACCAGCTTTTTCTTTCCAGCTTTATCATTTTCACTCTGTGTAGTCCTGACCCTGGATGTAACTCTTCATTTCATGGCAGTTCTTTTTTGATAATACTGGAATTGTTTAGCTTGAATGGTCCAGGGATTGAGTGGAACATGATTTGCAGGGAGAGACTTCTTGGTTTTTTCAATCTAAATTCCTTAGTTTCCTGCAGAAGTGCTGTGTACCTAAAAACTTTATTAATAAAATACATTATTTCACCTTCCAAATCTTTTTTAGTTGAACAAAAAAGAGCACTGCCTCTGCCTCTTGAATTCTGCTTAACTAAGCGGGTGATTTTAAATAGTTTTAGTCAGATGAGTCAGCACCAACAAGTGTTAAGTAGGCTTTATGGATGCTGACCACTGGAGCTGGATGTTAGGAAACACTTCCAGACACAGTTGTCTATGTCACACAAGCTGTTCCTTGCTTTAAAATCTGCTCACTTACTGAAACCGATTCTGTAGGAATTTGCTTTCTTCTGGATGTTTTTCTAACTGTGTTCAGGAAAAAGTTACAAAATGTAAATTCTCATTACTTATGGATGTGATCACTTTTCTTGAATGTATTTTTAAGTTTTTAAAAGAGTTTTTGGTTTTTTAAAGTTATGGGAAAATAAGGTTTAAAAATACATACTTCACCAACGGAGGTCATTTAGCATTTCTTCTGCTGTATTCAAATACACTCTATGGAAATGGCTGGCTTTAGCTTGAGAATCTAAATGAAAGAAGATAACCTGTAATTATGTGAATGCTATCTAATGCTATCCAGTCACAAAATGAAACCACCTGAGGCTTAGTTTTGAGAAAGCATGAATATGGTGTTAGACTAGAAGTTCGTAAGTTGGTACTTGCTTGTTTTAAAAGTCCTAAGCAGGCAGTGGCTTCTGTCAAGGTATTTAAGCAAAGGACCAACACCAGATATTAATGGAAAGGAAGGATGGAATTAGTTTCATAAACAAGAAGAGTCAAGTTAGATGCTGGGGAAAACCATGTCTTTGCTGTGCCATAGTGTAGATCAGTTATTGAGCGGGAAGAAGGGTCTGGTATGAGAGAGCAGTAGGAGAGGAGTGGGAAGGAAGGAAAAGCTGTTCTTTGTTTTTGAAAGTGTCATGGAATCTATGGAGAAAATCAGGCACAGGGGTAAATTACTCAACTAAAAGACCAAGACTGTAGATAAGAGTCAACCAGATACCCACCAGGAGGTACTCCATGCGTATCAAGAGCAGTATGATAGGACTCAAATTTAGTGGCTCTGCTGCCTGGAAGACAAATGGCCATAGCTTGCCTAATACCATTGGCTGGAAGAAGCTGGTTGCTACATTCCAGGCAAACAGTTCTTGTCCTTTTACATGATATGACTTTTCTTTTTGTTTCTGCAGACACAGGTGCTCTGTCTGGTGGAGTCATAGTCTCTATTGTCTTTGGAGTTCTACTATTTATTGGGCTGCTTCTGGGACTTTTCGTCTTTTGGCAAAAGTAAGTGTTGATTTTGGGTATTGAAAAAGGTATAGATGTAGGAACAGCTGAGCTATGGGAGCTGGAGAAAGGGAGGGAGGCTCTGGTTTCTTAGAGGATATTGGATAGGTAGAGATTAGAGAAGAATGAGTAAGACTGCTGTGCTGCTGCAAAATGGAATGAGTCTCAGTAAGGAAGTTGGATTAGCAGGATTGGAGGAATTGATATGTAAGATAATGCTTGCTGCTGAGGACAGAGGAAAATGTGATTTCTCAGTTTTGTTATAATACAGCAGTATCATACTGTTACCATAACAGATGAATAAAAATATTCTGATGGTACAATCATTTCTATAGCTGCTCATCAATTAAGTGCACACTGCGTGTACGCAGTCATTTCAAACCATTTTCTATATACCATTACTTTTGTGGTACTCTCCCCAGGACCACTAAATGTCTGTAAAGCTGCTATTATTTTGTTTTAAGAATGTCAGGTATTTTACTGAATGTGTACAGAAAACATAAAATAAATAGACATGTAATTCAGCAAGCAAGAAGGATGAGCAAAGCTACCTGCCTGGAAACAAAGCTCCATTTCTAAATGTAAATGAAACATCACATTTTCTTGCTAACTATACTCTACCAAGTAGGTGCAGCATCTGGTTCCACTCTGGTCTGCGTTGCCCTGAACTCTGTCCCTGACCAATCTTAGGGTAGACAGCCTGGAAGCCTTGCTTTTCTCTTTGCTATCTGCTGACTGTTTTATTTTCATGACTGCTTCTTGCGTTCCAGGCAGACTCGTCGGAGACAAGCACGGCCGGATTACAATACTTCAGGCTTTGACAGAGGTGAGCTTCTAAGGGGTAGTAGAACTGTGGAGAAGCCTGGAATGGGTTGGAAGGAATGAAAAGAAACAGCAGTTTCAAAGCAGACACTGGCATGGATTTTCTGATGCATTTTTCCTCTTGCCATAACAGCTCTAGCCTTCAGTGTATGCAGATTTGTAGATTTGCTTACTGCCATTGTCAGAATCCCACAGATTCACCTCTGCTTCTGCAGCTTTGCCCTACAAAGCTTCTCCAGAGAGTTGACAGGTTAATTTGCTCTTTTGTTCACCTTTACCATAGAGAAGGTCTGGTTGAAGCCCTACGTAGACCTGCAGCCATACGATGACCCTAGCAGAGGGGTGCTGGAATTCACTAAGGAGCTGGACGTCTCTTGTGTCACTATGGAGAATGTCATTGGAGAGGGTGAGTTACTTGTCACCCTCACCATCTTTCAGTTCCTCCACACTGTTATTTTGCTGCCTATTCCTGAGTTCATCTGTGACCTTTTGCCTCTGGTTGTCCTCAGGGGAGTTTGGGGAGGTCTATCGTGGATCCCTGCGGCTACCAGGGAAAGAACGTATCGTGGTTGCCATCAAGACCCTGAAGTCGACATATTCAGACTCGCAGTGGTGGAACTTCCTGCGTGAAGCAACAATTATGGGGCAGTTCAATCACCCGAACATTGTGCATCTGGAAGGAGTTGTCACCAAAAGTAAGAGTGTGTGTGGGAAAGTTCTGCTGTGAGAGCAGAAACTGGCACATTTCTTGGGCCTTTATTAGGGTGCTGTCAGAGAGGCTGTGCTGGGATAGGACAGGAATTGTCATGCTAGCCTCTGGCAGAGAATGAGAGAGGGAGGAGAGGTATGGATTTCCAACAGCATCATGAGGCAGCGTTAGGAGAGGTCTTCTTGGGTTGGTGAGTGGATGAGAAGTTGGGGTTAGTGTCGCTGTAAGGTTCTATGTGTGACACAGGGAGGAATTCAAGATCTTTAGGAGACACCTAAGGAGGGGTGAGCCAGCTGTGCCAGTGGAAAGGGGATGTTGGTTGGGGTTGGATGTGGTTGTCTGTCCTGGGGCAACGTGGAGGGCACTGAAAGGTAGTAAGAGAACTGCAAAAACGTTGACACCTTCTTGTCTTCCTCAAGGGAGGCCAATGATGATCATCACTGAGTATATGGAGAATGGAGCACTGGATACCTTCCTCCGGGTGAGAATTCCAATCTGTAGTAGGCTTTTGTGTACTCCTAGAACTTGCACTTGACCTGGCCCTTAAAAGAAGACTAGAGATAAGATCCAAACATCCACTTACTTTCTGCTCATTGACATTTCCAGTCTCAGCTTGATGCCATAGTTTCCTCAGTGCCCAGAGTGCTGGTTTGGTAGTAGAAGAACCGGTGCCCAATGATGACTGTGGAGACCACCGCCAGTCCCTTAGTGAGAACTTGTTGGGTCCTTTGGGCTACAGCCTTTTTGCTTGTTCACAAATGCCCACTTCTGCAAGTTGATAGTAACTAGAAACCAAGCAGATTCATGTCCTTTGACCAGTGACTCTCTTTTCCTTCCATGCAGGAGAATGAGGAGAAATTCAGCCCTGTGCAGCTTGTGAGCATGCTGCAGGGAATAGCCTCAGGGATGACTTACCTTTCTGAACACAACTATGTGCACCGGGATCTGGCTGCTCGCAACATCCTGGTGACACGCAGTCTTCAATGCAAGGTGTCAGACTTCGGTCTCTCCCGAATATTGGAGAATGATGCAGAGGGAACCTATGAAACCAAGGTAATGCAAGCCCAATCTCTCGGTCTTGTAAATGAACGGTAGTTTCAGAGGCACTAGGATTCTGCTAGGTAAGTGCAGCAGAATGTCTTCACAATAGGAAATGCCAGGGCGGGGGCAGATTTGGATGGAAAACTCGGAGGAAACCCCATAATAAAACTCAAGTCACAGTGTGGATGATTCAGGGGGTAGTACTTTTCTGCTTGGAGACCGTGTTGATTTTGTTTGCTAAGTGTTTCAGAGAGACTGCGGTTTTAAAATGAGAAGCCAAATAAGAGGTCTCATCTTTTGGACTCTTGTAACCTCAATCTAACTTTGAAGATAGCCCTGCTGCGACCAGGGGTCTGGAACAGCGACGGCTACAGGTCTCTTTCAGTAACAGTTCCAGTGTTTCCAATGGCTGGTGTCAGGCTCTCACTCCCGTAGCAGGGATTTTGTGTAGCGTTCAGAGCTTAAAGTCAGTCACTTTCCAAGAATGTTTCTTTCCTGTTTGGAAATTTCCCCAGGGATGGATACAAGTCGCTTCAAGTGAGGTGGGCATAGGCTTTGAACCACTTTGTAAGCTCCTTGCATGAAAACACTGGAGAAATACACTTCAAACATGCATGCTGGATACACTATGTCTCTGCTTTTTCACAGGGTGGTAAGATTCCCATCCGATGGACAGCTCCCGAGGCTATTGCTCATCGGATTTTCACCTCAGCTAGTGATGTCTGGAGCTTTGGAATTGTCATGTGGGAGGTGCTGTCATTTGGTGACAAGCCGTATGGGAACATGAGCAATCAAGAGGTAACAGACACTGAGCACAAGCACTGATTTAAAGGAATAAACAAGGCATATAGGCCCAACTTCTGTAGATTTCCCTCAGCCTGCAGTCTTGATGTTCTTTCGAGCACAGAACTACTATGTCTCCCTCCCTGCTAAAAATCAGTGCAACCAAGTCAAGGATGGCATTTGCACCTCTGAACCATGTTCAGTTGCCAACAGCAATGAGCCAAAATAAAGAGAGGTTAAATGAGCCATGGCCTTTTGGTCTGGAGATGTTCTCTGTTGGTTCACTTCTCTCCTTCCTCTGGCTCTGGAGTATTACATCTCGTCTCATTCTAGGTTCAGCACATGCTGAAATTACTCCTCAAAATCTGGTTCCTGTTTTCTCACTTGGCCTGTGCCGTGATCATTTGGTAGTCACTTCTTGCGAACACACGTTGTGGATGGCAAATGGGAGCTAAGCTAGTAAAGGATTGGACAGATCTCTTGGACAGATTTTCTCTGTCTTCTGTGCAGGTGATGAAAAGCTTAGAGGATGGGTATCGGCTCCCGCCACCCGTGGACTGCCCGTCTATCCTCTACGAGCTCATGAAGAGCTGCTGGTCACACAACAGGATGAGGAGGCCCCATTTTCAGGAAATCCGGGCACAGCTGCAACATTTCATCTCAAGTCCCCAGCTCCTCCGGCCTGTTGCAGACTTTGACCCCAGGTAAGCAGGCTATCACTGGAGGAGGTTAACTATCTGCGGCAGGAGGAGAGGTAGTGCTAGCAATGCAGGCTGGCAAGAGACACCTTGAATGCTTTATGTGCAGAAGATAGTAGTCACCTCTGCCACGGTGGCAGGGGCCATGGCTACTGGCCTGGGCCATCTGTGCAGAGAGCAGATAGGTTTGCCTACCCCTGTCAGAGGGCACCTGCCCGCTAGCTACTCTCTCCTAGCCAGTACTGGCTATCTGAGGATGTTGCCTGGCTAATGAGGATTGTTTCTGTCTTTAGGGTAACACTCCGGCTCCCCAGCTGCAGTGGATCTGATGGGATTCCCTATCGATCCATCCCTGAGTGGCTGGAATCCATCCGTATGAAGCGCTACATCTCCAACTTCCGCACTGCTGGCTTGGACACCATGGAGTCCATTCTGGAGCTCACTGCTGAGTAAGGGCAGGCTAAGCTCCCACAATCTCAGGCTATGGTACAACTAGCTGTGTCTGTCCCTGTGTTAGCTGAACAGGCACTCATATTTACTTGGAAGGCTTCTTTCCATCCTTCTCTATATAATTAAATGGAAGTGGACTGGCTTTTTGCCCCAAAAGGGAAAAACTGGTCCAGAGAACTTGGATCAGCCGAAACTGTGAGAGTAATTCCCAAACTGTCCATGCAGAAGAGTTGTTAGGGGTCTAAGCTCACCTGAACTCACATCAGACACAAACAGCAAGGGAAAACAACAGATGGCAGACAGTTCTCCAACTTGACCATCTCTCCACCTTTCTAGGACTTTGTAAGATCATTGTCCTGCCTTGCAGTCAAGGTGGGCTAGTGATATCCCCAGGCATCAGCCAGGCACTGTTCTAGCATAGAGCAAAGTCCTTCTGGGCTCCTTAGAGGGACTTCACGCCAGATACTTTACCAACACAGCTGTGTTCTGTTGTAGGGTTGGGGATGCAAAGGCAGGTCTGCCCAGGGGAGTTACATAAAACAAATGTGCAGGCACAGACCTGCTAAAGGGTTGAGACATGGCCTATGTCACAAACTAACACAGACACTGTCCTGGTTTAATGGGAACACATGCTTAGTCACAAGGTGGGAGAAAACAGTTGACTGGTTGGGCAGAGGTGAACAGTGAAGGGCAGGAACATCTACAAGCTTCTTCCTTCTAGAGAAAAGGTAATCGTAGTAGGAGGTGCTGAAGGAAAGGAAGCTTTCTGAACTAATGCTTGGTAATTGTTTCTGCCCTTACCTCCATCCCAGTCCCAAAGAAACAAGAACAGCAATTCATTTTTCTTCTCTTTTCCCATTTCCTTCAGGGACTTGAAACAGATGGGAGTGTCACTTCCAGGCCACCAGAAGAGGATCCTGTGTAGCATCCAAGGCTTTAAGGAGTGATCAGTCATTGTTCTCAAGACAAGCTTGCTAAATGCCCATTCTTACCAGATATCACTTGGAATCATTCCTATGGTAATTGCTTCCAAATGAGTGACTGGGACAAGCAAAGCAAAACAACCAGAACTGAAAAAGCTCATGAGGCAACACCACCTTCTCTTATTTCTGTTCCACTTGCTTCGAAGCTCCACAGCAGCCATCAGTACGTTTCAGAGCACTGGTCTTAGAAACTGTCCTCAGTCCTGTCTTACGCAGTGCTAAGAAATCCCTGTAGTCCACATAGTGGAGTTTCAGACTCTTAGCATATCACATGGAAACAAAGATACGTACAAAGCAGGTTGTGAGGGAAGGGTGGATAATGTTTTAAGATTGGAAATGAGGGTTCAGATGGACTGGGACATTCAGGAAACATGGACAAACACCCAGACATGTAGAGACTGAGCCTATTCACTCCCTGGCATACATCCCTTATCACTTCAGCAGCCTTCTCTCTTCCTTATTTTACAACAGGGAGAAATCATTCAGTCCTTCATAAGGCTGCTGGTAAGGGTTATATTTTTTAATTCAACTATTCTTGCCTTAAACACCAACTCCTGGTGTACTTCTTGGTTTTGAGAAGTTGGGAGTAGCAGCTCTAAGTTGTGTGATCACATAACCTCAGCATGTTGCTGGTTTTGCACATGCGCACTTCAGGGGGGAGATTTCAAACTCATCGACCTGCTTAATACTTTTACTTGTGCCACAGGCATAAAATCCTCTAGGTACCCATTCTTCTCTCCCCCTTTTTAAAAGGGAATAGACTTGTTTGGCTAGGTAGGGTATCTGTAACAGAAAAATGTGTAGGTGGTCTGTCTTATTCCTTCTCTGTGGAGGAAATGTTGTTATTTATCAGAGCTCAAGACACTTATAGACTGTAAATAGTATTTTGTAAATAAACCTGTGGCAGAGCAGGCTGTGCTGGAGTTCTTTGGCTTATTTCAAACATGACTGGAACCTTTACTTTGGCATATATATTGAAAGCTCCAGAAGGGTCCTTACATCTGTGTTCAGGTGTTTGAGCCAATGGTCTTCGTCCATTTAACTGCCGATTCAGTGTGGCAATGTGGTTGCATTAAGACTGAAGGATCCATTTGCAGCTAAATCCAGTTACAGCTGTAGCCATCCATTAGCCAAGTCCATCTCTTTACATCTCCTGTTTATTCCGAAATCATGAGAAGTATTAGAAGCTACTGCTGTAGTTTGATGAAACACAAGTGAGTAGTACTTCCTTCTCCTGCAGAACAGACTGGGCAGGGGGGAGGAGAAGCTCTCACTAATGTTCCTACAACTTTCTCCTACTTAGGGAAAGTGGTCATCTCAAGATTTAGATTTCAGTGCTTGAGCTAAGTCTAAGTGAATTGGTGAAGGTGAGTGCTAGCCATTCAGCTGTTACTGCTGCAGATACCTAACAGTGTTTCCATAATTGTATAAAGCTCCAAATTCTTAAGGCTATAAATTAGAAGTCCTGCTCCTGGGAAGGTCTTGCTTAACCAGAAATGACAGAGGAATTAAAAAGCAGAGCTCCAAAGAACTGCAACTTACAGCAAAAAGACTGGTTTCTATTCAACATGAGAAACAGCACAGTATACACATGGAACCATAGTATAAACATGCTTAAGCCACTCAAGTCACTGCAACTACAGTAAGAGATACAGCTGACAAGATAAGCTCCTACTGTGAATCCCGTATCAATAAGATCAGTCCTAGTAACAAACGTTTTTAACATGCAGTACAGATAATGAAGCTGCTACATGCAGATATCCAGGCTAGAAGATAAGCCCCAATGAGGCTGACACAAGATGACAAGTCTGTGTCATCCATATGTGTTAGCCTATCCATGCACATGATAGAAAATGGAGTGGTTGATAGATCAGATGCATGTGCTGCCATTCAGAGGGACCTTAATAGATGGGAGAAATGGGAAGAGAGGTTTCTGACAAAGCTGAACAATGGGAAATGCAGAGCCCTGCAACAGGGAAGGAACAGCCCCATGCACCCCAGTACATGCTGCGGACTGACTGGCTAGAATGCAACTTCACAACAAAGGACTTGCAGGTCATAGTGAACAGCAAGTTACACCTGAGCCAGTAATCTGGCCTTGTAGCAAAGGAGGCAAATGCAGTAGCTGGAGGGAAGCAATTTTTAACCGCTGTGCAAGGTTGGTCACACATCCAGAGTGTTTTGTCCAAGTTTGGGCTCCCCAGTACAAAGGACACGGACTTACTGGAGCAAGCCCAGTGAAAGGCCACTACAATTTTGGAGGGATTAGAGCATCTGACACATGAGGTGAGGCTGGGAGAGCTGGGACTGTGCAACCATGAGATGAGAAAGTTTAGGTGGCTCTTAGGACTGTATATAAATACCTGATGGGAGGGCATGAAGAAGAGGGAGGCAGAGTCCACTCAGTGTTACCCAGTGAAAGGAGCCACAGTGGAAACACATCAAAATAAAGTCCATTTGAAGGTAAGAAAGAAACCAAACCACTTACTGGGAGAGCTGCTGAACACAGGAACAGGTTACCCAGGGAGGTGGTGGAGTTCTCCTCGGAGGTATTAAAAAACTGATGGGGTACATTCCTGAACAGCCTGCTCTGAGCAGGGAGGTCCCTTCCAGCTTCAACCATTAGGAGCTGCTGAACCAGCTGGCCTCATAGAGAAGAGGCTGCTCAGTTCCATGTCCTCAGGTACAGACAGCAGCAACCCTGAGAATGTATTCTCAATAGCCACTCATGCACATAAAATATTCATGTATATAATATGTGCATGTATATATATGCATACACCCTTGTCCCTGACTGGCCTGAGGCAGAAAGCACGGCAGTCATGCAAGCACAACACAAACAGCCTGATCCTATTCCCTTCTCTGGCTGATCAGGATGAACCTGTTAGCAGGAAACACATACATACATACACTATGGATCCCTCTAGTACCTATCCAGGAGCTGGTCTCCTCAGTTGCTGGCACCAGGACACACAAGTCCTCCAGGCCTGCAGCTCCACTCCAGTGGTAGGCACTTGGACTGGACCCCTCATGTACACACACACAGATGGATGCAAACTGTTCCCCGGTGGGTGGTCCAGGCTTAGCAGTAGCTGACCTCCAGACCTGAGAGTAGCTGGCTTGGACCTGATGCTCAGACCGGTCTCTCCAGCATCTCGCCACACTTGCAGCCATGCCCAATCATGGATCTCAAGTCTCTTACCCTACTCACGCGCTCACCAGCTACTCTGACTTGCTTTTTGCTACTGATTACACATGGACGTACACACCCACACAGCGTGCATGCACTCAAGTATTTCCAGTTGCTGACACTTAGATCTCTACATGCACTGAAGAGTCCCTTCACACAGGGGAGAGAAAGAGGTTCAGTAATACAGCACAGACTGTGCTGATGAGACAGGGCATAGCCAGACAACTGCACTGCATATGTGTAGTCAGCCCCTTCCATGTCCTTTTCCCCTTTTTTCCCTGCTGCTTCCTCAACTTGACCACTCCCCCTTTTCCTACCTTTGATCCTGCCCCTACACATCCCATAGCAAGAGTTGTACAGTCACCAAATGCTGTTCCCCTGCATTCCATGCCCCTCAGAGGGACTAACCTCCCCTTCATCTGCAAAGTGATCCTGAGAACCCTTCCGGTTGACTCTGTTGGACAGGTTCATACCTAGACACCTGGGCTACAGTCCTCTGATAGCTCTGTGAGGAACTGGGTTAGAACTCACTTTAATCACATCATCCAGAAAGAACCATTCAAGACAATGCCAGCAAGAACTCGGGTAAGAAAAAGAAAGCAAACGTACAATTTGTTTAGTCTTTGCTCATCCTATAGGAAACCTCAAAGCATTCACTGGATCAATTTGCAAGGAGTCATTAAAGATTTCCCCCAAAACTGGCAAGAGAACAAGAGTAGGTTTCATGTCTCTTTGAAGTATAAAAACATTGATGCTTACCACAAAGAGGAGTTTCACCTGCAGTGACCAAGACAGTATCATGCTTAAAACCATGAACAAGCACAAACACTTTGAGTAGCAATAGTTAAGGCAAGGCAAGCAAATTGGCTGCTTTATTCCAGTCTGATGCAAGTGGATTCTAATAACTCACCTCCTAGTGACACATCAAGCAGACCTCAACCTTGCTACACCGAAAAGTAGTCTTCCCCTGCTTTAAAGGAGAGCTGCTCTTCAGGCAGAGGGAAGCAGGAAACAACAGTCTGAAAAGGAGACCAACTGATGCAGAGAGAAAAGCCATTTTCAGGCTTCTCTCCTCTGGAGGCTCAGTGGAATAGCAACTGTGCATTCTCTACTGCCTAAGACAGCAATTCTCATGGGCTGTTGAACAAATACAGCAGACACAATGATGGAAAAAAACCCTACATTTTATTGAATGCAAACAGTGGTTGGCACAGTGTAGCTATTCAAAAGCTTTTGCTCGGTTTCAGAGTTTCTAGTCCAGGAAATGGGGCTCAGTGCAGTAACACTCAGAGCCAGACAGTACATTGCTATTACACCACAGCTTTCACTGACAGCAGGGAAAGAATTCCTACTGGAACAGGGAGACATTCCTTAGTCTGCTGAATCCTCTTCCACACACGGAGACACCTCCCCACCGTGTGCTGCCCGTCCTTATGACAGTCTGTATTTGTAAACATGCTTTCTTTGGACCACTTTGCTACTCTGGTGCCCAGCCTGGCTGCCCAGCAAACACACTGGGAAGTGACTCATTCTGGGGAGGGAGAAAGACTGGAAAACAACTTTCCAAACTCAGGAACAGAGCAGGATTCCAAATGGTGCCAGTTTAATCTGGCTAAGGGGGAAATCAAAAGTAACGAGACAGCCAGTAAAATCCATCAGAGACAGAAAAGCTATGCTAGGTTAGCTTTTCACAGCAACAGTAATAGGGATTCCCAGTATATTCTGGCTCCACACCCTAACCCAGCAGCAAGGGATGGGGCAGGGTAAGACCTCCTCATCATGAAAGGAAGAACAAGAGGGAAAAACAAATGAAGACAGAAGTGGTACCAAGATAGAGGCTTCCACCTTCTAAGGTCAAATGGCCGCTCCTGGCTCCATGGCACAGAATGATGCTCAGCCCCTCCCAGCACCTGCCATCAGGTCATTCTTGCCTCTTCCACCAGGCAGTGGTGGAGGTCTGGTCTTTCTCCTCCAGTCTTGAGGGAACAGAGACTGTGCACTCACCATCACAGCCCCAGCCTGGAATACATGGTGGTCAGGATGTGGCAACGAGAGGAGAGGTCCCTGCTTGGTGGGTGTGCAGAGAGAAGTCTAGGAGCAGTGAATCCTACATAAGTAAAGAGCTGTGCTGGCATAGTCTCCATTGGTAGCAATCTGCCTTCTCAGGCAGAGGGATAGGACAATGCAGGGAGGGGAAGAGTATTGAGTGCAGGGGTCTCAAGGAAATGCCCACTACAAGCTCCTCAGCGTGCTGTTTTGGCACGGACGGTGTGACATTTAATACAGAGCACGTGCCCATCCAGTGGAAAGCACCCATTCTCGTCTGCTTCAATGGACAAGGGCTTCCCACAGTCCTAAACAGGGAAAGAAAAGAGGGAGGGAGCTCAGTGATGGACAGCAGCAGCATAAATGCATTCAAGGATGTAAGAAATCCCCCACTGGGTCAGGCTAATGGCTCACAGCCCACTGCTCTGTCCCCGGTGGTGCTAATAGGAGATATTTTGAGGGAAAAGCAAGCCCCTTCTGTGATCCCAACATGCTCCCACAGTATACACAGCTGCTCCAGTAGAGATGTTAGAGACTACAACCCTGCATAATCCTTCTTCATGGACCCGTGGTCACTAAATGTCTTATCTTTTCCTGAACCTGCTTCAAAAGTGCTCCAGAGTAATGCAAAACAACCTTAGTGTTTAGTCAGGAGAGACAACAAAGAGGTCCAGCTGCTGGTGATGAGCATGGAAGCCACCAAGCTTACCTCACATTTGTAGCATTTCATGTGGAAATTCTTCTCCAATGCCACAACACGCACTGTCTCATCCTTCCCAGGCTCTGGCATGATGGGCTCACTACAGACTGAACAGCGTGGAGCATACTTCCTGCAACACACAGAAACATGGAGGGGATCACGGCCACCATGGTGGCAGTCAATGAGCACTTCTGACTGCCATATAACACTATGAGCAGCAGAGGAGTAATAAATCACAGAGAAATTTAAGTGGGAAAAGACCCAATTGCTATAAGGTACATTGCTGATTCATTTGTTGGAGCAATCCCAGGCACAGCTCCAGGTTGGGCAGAGGAGAGACTCAGAGCAGCCCTGCGGAGAGGGACTTGGGGGTGTTGGGTGATGAGAAAATGAACATGAGCAGCTTCAGTGTGCTCTCGCAGCCCAGAAAGCCAACCGTATCCTGGGCTGCATCAAAAGGAGCGTGACCAGCAGGTCGAGGGAGGTGATCCT